>JAAEAF010013773.1:0-13848 GCA_011037195.1 Triatoma infestans | reverse complement strand
ATTTCTATTATTGGTGTAAAGTTCTGGCAGTTTGTGTTACTTCTTCATTATACAGTGATCAGCATCATTATTATCATTTTATTCATATCTTAAACCAAATTCTCTCCTTCTCATACCCACTGTAATATATTCATTCCATTCACTTCACCCTGTAAGATCTATCGTGCCCCCCGGAGACTTCTCTCAGTGCACTGCCGGCCTCCGAGCAATATTCTCTAACTACAGACAACTGGACTAGTGAGCTGAAGAGGCTCCTAGGAAGAGAAATTCTAAGGGCAATATGCTGAATTCGAACCCGGATATCTCCACGTTCCTAATCAGCGCGCTACCCACTGAGCTAATCCCTTCCTTTTACATCGATTGAAGTAAATATATAAAAAGCAATACTATTTTTAAACAGACTTTGTTTATCTATTCTATTAATTACTTGCTTACTCATTAGGGTTATGCAGTGGTATAAAAGAAGTTAAAATATGGAATAAAATAGCTTTAGCTGGTGTGCATAAAATATTATAAATAAAATGTAGAACCAATAAAAATTTTTAAGCAATAAAATAACCAGAGAAATAATTTCGTGGTGTACAAATAAGAATAATTTGAGTAGTGACGGGAACAGTGTGGTTGAAAGTAATTACTTGTGTTGGCGGTATGTAGATGAAGAATGAGACTTGGAAGTTAGAAAGGGTTGGAGTAGGCAGCCAGAATGAGACAGAAAGTAGCGCAGACTATTCGGAGTGGCAAGAATTAATACGGTGTATGGCTGGGAGATACGCCATATCCTTGGTAACACTAAGGAATTTTGAAATTAAGGAAGGCGAAGATATGCTTTTCAGAAAATCTTCGTAAATTATAATATATATTTTTTTTTTATATTTAGAAGGCAGAGGAAATGAAAACTCTTAATTCATTGACTTATACTTTATACTTAGAAATAATATCAATACACTGACCATTATAAAAATTTTATTCCTATCTTTTATTGTATTATTTTTATAATTGCTATTACAATATATCACATAAACACACACACACACACACACACACACAAACATATATATAAATAAACAATTCTATTAATAGTGTTTAAATATATTTTCTACATTGTACTGCATTATAAATTTATGTTTAAATAAGAGATCGTAGTAGTTTTGTACCACTCTGAAGAGGTATCATGCTATTGGTGTGTTTTATTTAATTGCAATACTGTTTTGTACCAATACTTCTGTAAGTAATATATCAAATAGCAATACTTACAATAGAAGAGAATTTGAAGAAATAAAATAACTTTATTTGATAGTGATTAACATATTTCAATATCTCGCGTCCCCTCCACTGCACGCCCCCAATCATAAACTACTATTATCGTCAGATCTTTCATTCGTCTCATTATTTCTAAGAATTATAAATTATTTATATTCATTGTGTATGTGATTTTTTTTTTTTTTTTATTATTTTTTATTTCATATAATTACAATTTAACTTCTTTTTTTTCCCGCCGCTAAAGAATACATTAATAATATTGTTTACAGGTGTTAAATTCATATTCAATAGATTATTGGTTACTGTTGATTGCGTAGGTTTTCTATCTCTATAGGTTTTATTATGTTCATGATATTTCTCATTGAATTATCTTGTTTTAAAATCACCGACTTTTTAGGTGATTTATGGCTTACTCATGTATTTTGCGCTAAGACAAATTAGTTGTTTTTTCATCCTTCTTTTTGGTTAACCACCAAATTTGGAGTCAAATATATTTATATGGAATAATTTGTTTTGTCAAAAAGTTTCGATATCGATGGCGATTCTATTTACGAGGGTCCTTCAATAAGTAACGAGACAAAAGCTGTAGCTCAGAAAGGAAGGTTTGTTTAATCAATACAATAGTTTCAGTGCGTCAAGTTGGCATTCTTGTACTTAGTTTCTCGTCAGCTGTTCGAGAGTATTTGGTAAGCATAATCTCAAATGTATTCAGTTAACAATGGCGAGTCCGCTCTAGCATTGCACAACGCTCAGTGATTACATTTTTAGTTTGCAGATGGCATCCAAGGTAGTTAAATCCACGGAAGAATGTTGAAAGTGTATGAAAATAACTGTTTGGACCGTTCGAACGGTTAAAAATGGGTAGAAGAGTTTAAAAGTGGCCGTGTAAGTGTCCTTGACGAAGAAGGAGGTGGACGACCGGTTGACATTGCAACTTCCTCCCTCGAATCTCTCATTAACGCGTTAATTCAGGACATCAGGCGTATTACTGTTGAACTGATAGCTAAAGACGTGCACGCGAGTGTTGGAATGGTCCGTAACATTATTCAGAATAAGCTCCAGTACAAGAAAACTTGTGCGACATGGTCCAAGACAAATTACGGACGCTCACGAGGAAACCAGGTTTCAAATCAGTCAACAGTTGAAAGAACGATGTTTAATTGAAAAAGAATTTTTTAGTAGAATTGTAGCATGCGACGAAACATGGATACACCATTTTGAGCCGGGGTCTAAGCGTCAAACCCTTGAGTGGAAGCATACGGTTACTCCCACTCGAAAGAAATTCAAGACCCAGCCGTCTGCATGTAATGTCATGCTTACGTATTCTGGGGTACGCAGGGGCCTATTTATGTGACTATGTCAAAGATCAACGAACCATCAACAGCCAATATTACAGTGATATACTCACAAACAAACTAAGGCCTGCCATTCGAAAGAAACGTAGTGAACTCTTGGCTAAAGGCGTGATTTTGCTTCATGACATTGCGCGCCTGCACAATTAACTTAAGAAATACTTCAAAAAGTGGGGTGGGAGATCCTCCCACATCCCCCTACAGCCCCGGCCTCGCCCCATCGGACTTCTATTTGTTTGGACCACTTAAAGAGGCTCTATGTGGGAAAAATTTTCAATCCAATGAAAAAGTTAAAAACGTTGCTGGGGACTATGTTGAAATATAGCCAAAGTTTTGTGTTGATTAAATAAATCATTTTTGTGCTACAGCGATTTGTCCCGTTACTTATTGAATGACCCTCGCACTTAGTATAAATTAGGGTGAAGGCTCAGGTGGAGTACTCTTACCTTCCTCATAATAAGAACTTGATGTATATTACCATCACTGCTGCAGTGATAGCCAGCCGCGTGATACTGAAGTTACACAATCTTAACTTTATGCAGCGATTTATATGATTCAAAAATAAAATCAACATGTACTTATAAAACTATGAAATACAATCCTTGCCAAATACAGAACACCTGAATATTGCCACATTCGAAAATGTAGAAACGTTCAAATCCTTGAACAGAAATTCGAAAATGTTCACGTATTTTAATTGTATCTGCCCTTGTTCAAAATTTGAATAAACCATAGGTCTTTTTGCTATATGGTAGGAATATATGGTTCTGTCTATAGTGCTGGAGAACATCTGGTATTTTATTCTTCGTAACATGCTACTATTTATTGGTTCTGTAATATTACCGCAAAGATAATGCAACCACAGCAGAGAGTAGTCTCTGTTAACCAGAGAGAGCCTCTCTTCCCTCTGCTGTGGTTGCATTATCTTTGCTGTACTATTACATCACCAGTATAATGGACGATGTGGAGGGAGAGAGAAATGAATTAGGTTTGATTAAATGAACGAGATATGCTGACACTACGTAATGTAGCTCATTTACCACTAAAACTGCAGTAGGACTTTATACTGAAAATGATAGAAAATGGAATGGTCAGGGAATAAAGATTACGGACCACGATTGCGAGTACAGTTGTATGTTGAATCTGATAGATCCTTTAAATAGATAGATTCCCATTTGGCGAGATTACAGGTTCTCCCCCCTTAGCCTTCTAAGTCAGAGAGTAGTCTCGTTAACCAGAGAGGGGCCTCTCTTCTCTCTGCTGTGGTGCATTATCTTTGCGTTATATTACGTCTGTGAACTAGTATGGATTTTTTCATCCTATCGTTTATGTTATAGTTATGAATTCATATATTCAAGTATTGTTGTGGTTCAACTATGATGATGACGATTGAAAACCAGAAACCCATGAGAACCAACAAAAATTGGCATGCTGCAACATTTAAAACCCCCAAATCTTTGCTACATACATACATTGTTGCCTAACTCTTTTGGATATAAGAAATTTTGTCTTTACATGCTTTAGTGCATAACCGTTTCTTCTGGACTCTACTTCAGTTTTGAACTGAATTTAAAATTACAAAGATCACTTAACGCCTGCATCCAGTTCATATTATTATATATTAGAAAAAATGACCATATTAGAAATGTAGGAATTGTAGGATATAATCAGTTTTTCGTTATATAGAATGAGGTTCAAGTATGGAAAAAACCTTGCGCCTTGGCTGGTAAATATTGTGGGCTTGATATAGCCCCGTTATAACAGTTTCTGTATGCAATAATATAACACCACGATATACGTTACAATGAGTGTATGATGCTGCAGTTGGAACAGACTTGATTTACATTCCAAAATAGCTTTTTATATACACTTTATTCGCACAATGATCTTTTATGTTATGTAAAGGAAAACTTCATACAATTTCCTACTTTAACTACATACTTGCATAAATATTTTATTTGTTTATTTTCCCCATCCTTTTATTATAGTACAATATTTGACATGATTCATTTTAAACGATTTTGCTCGAGTAATTTTGTAATCATAAATTTGCTTATGGAAATAATGTAAGACTTGAATTTATTTGCTCCAAACATAGTAAAATCAAAACCGTTGAATACAAAATATCATAACATAAGACCTTCACTCTGATATATATGTCACTTCATAAAACATCGCGCTTCCTTCTTCTGCTGAGAATATTGTATACCAACTGAAAAAGGAAGCATATATTCTAAGAGAACTGCTTTTCATCATTATCATCATAATCATAATCCCCATTTGTACCACCTAGGCGGTGTTAGGGGCTTGTTTATAGAGGGCAATCCACTTTTGGTGATCCTGGGCGTGTTCATTTCTTCTTTTCCAATCCATGCCTCTTTTTCTCATGGCTTCCTTAGCTCCTTCCTCCCATTTTAGTCTGGGCCTCCCTCTCTCTCTCTCCTGCCGTCCACTTTGGCGTTGTAAATGAGTCTGGCAGTTCGACTAGGTGTCCCAGCCATCTCAGCCTGTTTTGCTCAAACTTTTCAATGGCTGGCTTGATATAAAGATTTGCCCTAATTGCGACATTGCGAACTCTGTCTCTCCTAGTTTTGCCTTCCACTTTCCTTAGATAACGCATTTCGGAGGCTTGGATTTTCGACAGATGCTCGGTAGTCAGTGTCCACGACTCAATAGAGTATGTCAGAATAGGGAGGAACGTCGATCTGTACACAGCCATTTTTGCACTCTGACTCACTTCTCAAGAAGCCTCGAACATCCTGCTTGCTGCTCGCACTCTCTCAGTGATTTCGCTATCGAAGAAGCCGTTGTCCTGTAAATGAGGCTCCAAGATACTTAAAGGATTCCACTTTTTCAATTATTTCTCCATTTAACCTTATCACTCTCATTGTTCTTCCCGGCTTCTTTCCCATCTTCATCACTTTCGTTTTAATCGGGTTGATTTTCATGTTAATTTCCTTCAGTTCGTCTTGTAATACTTTTAAATTTTTCTGAAGGTCTGTATCGCTTTCAGCTAGAACAACCAGATCGTCTGCAAACGCGAGAATCGTCAGGGTAACTTGTCTTAGGCTTAGGTGTCCGAAGTGATATTTTTTCATTTTTCCTTTTGCCTTTTTAATGGCTGCATCTAGGACTAAAAAAAACAAAAGTGGGCTTAAACTACATCCTTGACGAATTCCTACCGAGGTTCAAATTCTGGCGAAATGTGATTAGCAAATCGTACAACATTCCTTGTTTTCTCGTACAAACTTTTCACTGCTAATATGTGGCCTCTATCCACGCCATTTTCTCTTAGAGCCTTATATATATGTTCTTTCCTTACTCTGTCAAACTCTTTGACAAGGCCAACGTAGCAGATCGATAGCTCCTTTCTTTTTTCGATTGCTTTTTCAAAGATCTGTCTCAATGTAAATATAAGGTCTTGTGTACTTCGATTGTTGCGAAATCCATACTGCTCTTCTCCGAGCGTTTGTTCTACTTTTCTCCTAATTCACTTTCCAATGACTTTCGCATAAAAGCTTGCTCGGTACACTCAAGAGAGATATTCCTCGGTGGTTATTACAGTGTCTATTGTATCCATTTATAAAAACTGGGACTAACATCGCCACTTCCTAATCCTGTGGGATTTTCTTCTGTTTCCATATTAGATTGAGTAGATGTTGCAAAATCTATGGTTTTTGTGACCAACAAGTTACTAAAGCGGCTTCCCTGGATAGTGAGCTCCGTGTATGCGCTTTACAAACTGTTTACTCGCGTTTCCCGGAGAATACATGGCTGCACATATACACGGATGGTTCCTCGAACCCGGGAAGCGGTGAGACCGGGGCAGGATACTACTCGCGTCTTTTCCAGGGAAGTGTGCCAGTTGGTGTTCCGTTAAGTAACTTTGACGGAGAAGTAGCTGCAATTGAAGGGGCGGCATTAGTACTGGCCAACATGTCTCCTTGTCAAGCCGTCTTTCTTGTGGATTCGTAAGCGGCAATTATTGCCGTCTGCGGAAACGCCCCAACCATGTGCCCGCGTGTTACTCGCTGCAGAGGTTTACTCTACAGCTAAACCACAAAGGTTTCAGCGTGAGGATGCAGTGGGTTCCCAGTCACGTCGGGCTGGAAGGGAATGAGAGGGCGGATATCCTGGCTAAGAGAGGTGCAAATGAGGAGCAATGCCCAGTTAAAAGCACCCTTAAGTCAGACAAAAAGCGAATCAAGCTTAAGTCAGACAATTAAGCGCAGCAGCGTCGAGCGTTATAAGGCCCTTGCAGAAGGTAAGAAATGGCAGCAGTTGGCAGAAAGAGCTTTCTCCCGCAACTTGCCTCGCGATGTAGGAGTTGCAGCGTTTCGTCTGGTAACCGGCCACGACTATCTGCAAGCTCACTTACACAGAATTGGCGTGGTTGAGAATGACCAGTGCGCACTATGCCAGGAAGGGAAAATGGATGCAGAACACCTGGAAGTCTGCGCAGCCTTGAAAGATGTCCGCGACTCCGCCTACCAGTGTGGTTCGGCAATGCAGCAGCGTGCGCGAGTATATTGGGCAGCACGACACCGTATGGCAACGCTGCCACGGGTGGGCGTTGGATAAAAAAAAGAAAAAAAAGTTGCAAAATCTTCTTTCCGTTACTTCCAGCATATCTTAGCATTTCAGGTGTTATTTTATCTATTCCAGCTGATTTTCCAAGTTTAAAAGAACTGCTTTTACAGACAGAAATCTCAGTTGGATAAAAAATTATTACTTATGGCATTCTCGATCACAATACTTCCTCTTACATCAGTAAGAGGAAGTTCTATAAATTTATTCATAAGATTTTTTAAATTCAAAACTAAAATTTAGACAAACATTTTCCTAAAAATAAATTTGTAAAATTATTTTTTGTAAAAAAAATAAATAAATAAATAAATTTAATTATTTTTATTTATTTCTAAATCTCATTTAAAACTGGTCCCCCTCTTACTGTTGTTGTCCACGCATTGAGTTGTTTATTTTATTAAAAAATATAAATTAGATCTTTGCGTGAAATAAGATAATAAAGTAGGGAACTTGATATTCACACCTTAATTGGCTGCAAGAAAACTCAATACTAATGACTGTGACAAAAAAAAATTATTATTTTTTTTTTTTGAGGGTTAATATTTAAAGGCACTTAATTAAGTACGTAATAGTTATTTTTACTTAATTATACTTTATTTGATATTTCCAAATTTTTTTGATTTATTAAAAAAAAAAAAAGTGTTAAGGAACTTATTTTATCGCAAATAAACGTTTATTTCTGTCTCCATGTAACATTGATTTTATGCGCGTTCACTCAAACGTACAATAAACAGGGAGGGTGAAGAAGTTACCCATCCATGGCTTTCACCTTTTATTTTTTACTTTCTCTTATTATATATATTCGCGAAGGGGAGGGCAAAACCCTACGCTATCCAAAGCCCCCAGGGCCCATATAGCTACCCCTAAAGAATAACAACCACTGGGACTAGAATACAAATCCAGGCCCAGGATTCAACCATCTAAGTTTCACAACAGACCGAACAAATCGGACCAAAACCTTAAAAGGACACAGCTTAAGATCCTCTACCGACATCCTATTCCGGCCGAAGGTCCTAAACCTAATCTCCTCACAACCCAAACAATTCGTCATCAAATGCATGGGTGTTTCTTCCTCAGTTTCACAAACTCTACAAAAAGGGTCAGGCACAAGTCCCATTATATAGAGATGTCTCCTTAAACCACAATGCCCAGTGAGGAATCCAACCAGATACCTGAGGGAGGTCCGTGAAAGACATCGGACCCCACTGCTCAAAGCTCCGTCCGGGCCCCCAATGAGCATTTTAGACTGCCGACAACCCACTGCACTCATCCATAAGGATGAGTGCTGTGAGGTCATCCACGTCTGAAAGCCCGACAAACATGTGCCAGAAGACACACCAACAGCAGGCTCTGGACCAATGAAAGGGAGAGAGGCACCTAATTTGGCAAACCTATCCACCTCCTCATTCCCAAAAATTCCCATATGACCTGGAACCCAGACCAGAAGCACATCCTTTAATAAAGAAAGATCTTCCAGTCTTCTAGAACATTCCAACACCAATCTGGAAGTGAAGACACATGAATTAAGCGCCTTCAACGCAGCCTGGCTATCCGAGCAGATACAAACACCCTTTAAATTAGTGTTACGCACCCTCTCATCCAAAATACAGCAAAGAATTGCATAAACCTCAGCCTGGAAAACGGTGGCCCACTCACCAAGAGGCGCTACCAAATGATCTCCCGTCTCAAAATAGACGGCAGCCCCAGACCTACCATCCATCCTGGAACCGTCCGTGTAGCATCGGAAGATAATTCTCAGGAATCACAGCAGACGGACCCAGGGTTAACCAATCTTCCCTAGAAGGCAACCTAACCCTGTAGGAATGACCAAAGACAAAAGTTTTCAGATTCCTATCAGAAGGAAAACCTGTAATGGGAATCCTTAAAAGCATCTCACGATAAATGGTAGAATGACCATATCGCTTACCCTGCCAAAAACCTGCCTGTTTAATTCTATAACAGGCTTTCATTGCCTGGTTTTTCACCTCCACAAAGAGAGGTGGAATCCCTAACAAAGTCTCCATAGATGCGGTCGGTGTAGTCCGAAACGCTCCAGTCACCGCCAGACAAGCCAAGCGTTGGACTTCTTCCAACAGCTGCCTAGCGGATCGTGTTTCAATGCGACGCCACCACACCAAAGCCGCATATACCAATCTAGGTTTAATGACCATGCAATAAATCCAGAACATCATCTTGGGAGTGATTCCCCAATTCTTACCAACAACTCTTCGACATTGCCAAAAGGAGATTATCGCCTTTTGATGTTGTGTCTTAACATGCTCCGACCAGTTCAATTTACTGTCGAGAACTACCCCAAGGAACTTCACTGATTTGCTAACCTGTATGGAAGTACCTAACAACCTAGGAGGTGTAAAACCTACTATCTTCCTTCTATGAGTGAATAGAATTGCCTGGGTCTTCATAGGATTAATGGAAAGACCCTTATCCTGTGCCCAACAATATACCATATTAAGGGCGCTTTGCATTAGGTCCGAAATAGTGGACAAACAGCGCCCTAACAATAAAATGACACCATCATCGGCATATGCTTGCACATAAAATCCCGATGAGTTCAGCCTAACCAAAAGGTCATCCATGACGACGCACCACAACTTTGGTGAGAGACAACCCCCTTGAGGGCACCCTCTCCCCGCTTTTACTATCACGGTGCGCCCGCCAAGAGATGCCTGTATAACCCTACTCCTAAGATAGACACCTATCCAATTGATTAAGACAGGATGTATACCTTTTCGAACCAAGGCATCTTCGAGAGCATCAAACGATACTCTGTCAAATGCCCCCTCAACATCAAAGAAACACCCTAGGGCATATTCTTTTATTTCCAAAGCAGATTCTATCCTACCGACGAGACAATGCAATGCAGTCTCTGTCGACTTACCCACAATATAAGCATGTTGGTTAGGATGGAGTGGATGATCCCTTAATGGGCCATCAGTAATATACCTATCCACCAACCTTTCCAAAGTTTTCAAGAAGAAAGACATAAGACTAATGGGTCTAAATGCCTTGGGGTCAGAGTAGTCATTTCTTCCCGGCTTGGGAATAAAGACTACTCTTACTTCTCTCCATAATGTTGGTACATAACCAAACATCAAACATCCTTTAAACAATCTTAACAATACCTTCGTCAGCACGTCCCCACCCTTTTGCAACAGACAAGGATAAATCCCGTCCGGTCCAGGTGACTTGAAAGGTGAGAAACTTTGTACTGCCCACCTGACTCTATCCTGTGTAACTACCCCATCTAAGGTGGATACATCTTCAAGGTTCCATCTCCTTCCACACACCAAAGACGAAGCAGCATTCAAACCAATATTATCCGGGAAGTGAGTATCAAGCAAAAGCTGCAGTGTCTCCCCTTCCCCCCCTGTAAAGGAACCATCAGGGTATCGTAGGGTACCTAACTGACTGTCCCTATCCTTACTAAGAATCCGTACCAATCTAGATGATTCCTGGAACGAATTTATATCCTCACAGAAGGATCTCCAGGAATTCCTCTTGGCTCTCCTCAGAGCATATTTATATGCTCTTTTAATACTGTTATAACTATCCCATGATTCCGAAGAATCAGCAAGGACAGCCTTCCTGTATGAGCCCCTTACCTGTCTCCTTAGTTTTTCCAACGAAGAGGACCACCAGGGGTTCTTACTACCCTTAACCACCTTGGGAGGACAAGACTCCTCGAATGAGGATCTATATGTTCATGAAGAATACCAGCCTCCCTTTCCAATTCCTCTATACCATCAGGGGCTTCTGATTGGATAGTCAGTTTATCTTCAATAATTCTAGAATATAAACCCCAATCCGCCCTCCTAGGATTCCTATAACTAGCCAGGGTAATTGGATCAATCCCCAGACTAAACCTAATCATCCTGTGATCGGAGATGGAAGCCTCAGGACTCACCCTCCAATCCTTAATCAGACCACTAAAATTCCTAGAAGCAAGGGAAATATCAATAACCTGTCTTCTAATCCTAGTAACAAAAGTGGGTTCAGTACCCCTATTCAGGACCTCTAATCGCGTGCCCACCAGGAAATCCATGAGAGCGCGACCCCTACCATTGGTGTCGCTGCTACCCCAGACGACATGATGCGCATTCGCGTCACACCCTATTATAATAGGTATGTCATTGGTCTCCGAATACTGAACCAAACCCATGAACTCCTGAGGAGGAGGAGAGGGGCCATCATAGGGGAAGTAAGCCGAAGCCACAACTACGTCGCGACGACGCCCACCAACCCCCAGACCAACCCTCACCGCCACCAAGTCCCGACAGCAGAACTGTCGAAGCAGGACAGCGTCGACACCCCGACTGGCAAAAATACATGCCCTAGGAATGTCCCCGCCATCCGCCACGAATAGTCTGCCATCAACCACACTCAGTCCTCGAACCAAACCTTTAAAGGCATAAGGTTCTTGTATTAGAATAAAATATGTATGCAACTTAGCAATACAGCGGCATAAGTTAGCCGTTGCATCTTTGCTATGCTGCAAGTTAATTTGTATCATCTCTACCCTGTCAACCGCCATAATCACAAGTCAACATCGGAAGAGTTAGATCCTAATAAAACACGGGTAGGAAACAGATAGGTGAAAAACAAAACAATAATAATAACAATAATAATAATAGTAATAATAATGATAATAATAATCACCACCTACCTTATTTGCTGCCATCTTGGTCAGCCCTACCTGTATCCTGCTCCATTGCCTCAGAAGAAGTGGTAGGAGCATCCTCATCTTCCTTCTTCAACCTGATGAAGAGCCTGCCCATCTCAAAGAAAAGACGGAAGTCAACTTCCTTTAACGCCTGGACAGAAGCATCATCAATCCTGTAAGCCAAGGATACTCCTTTCTCGACTTGTTGTCGATACACGTTCCTCCATCGGCTTACGTCCAAATTATTTTGGAAGGCAAGACCTTTCAGCACTTGTTCGCTGGTATGCTTGCCCTCTGGAATAAACATAGAGATCCTAGCCATAGTAGGGACCTCAGACGCCTTCATAAGCTTGAAGTGCCTTCCCTCCCAACCAGGCTTAACGTTCTCCAACACCCAGTCAAATGTGGCCTGATCAAAGCAGGCCAGAAGAAACCAGCCCTCAGAGACCATGCACGACTGAATAAATTTCAGTCTGCATGACTGTTCCTGTATGGCTTTCCTAACGATGGCGAGCATCCCCCTTCTGATGACAGAAGCGTCATCTTCAGAGAGAGGCTCGGAGGGATCGCTGCTGGTTATGGCCAGAAACAGCTTTCTCTCCGCCTCCGTTATCTTGGGCTTTTTACCTGCCGGCTGGATTCCAGGCGGCGTGTCCCCCGGGGTTCTGGATCTTTTTTGAGCCCCAATAGGTATATCCTCAGCTGGTGCAGATGCAGGTTGAGCAGATCTCATCCTCTTCGCACGCCTTTGCCTGTATCTTCCACTAAGCTTCTTCTTCTGCTCAGTTGCCTTAGACACCTTACCAGAAGTTGGCTTAGCTTCCTTTTCCTTCGCAGAGGAATTCGCAGCAGCCGTGGCCGACGCAGAATTGCCTCGCTTCTTTCCTTTGACCACGTGCCATTCATCTCCGCAGGTGGACGAGTCCTCCGCAGCGACTATTGGCGCGCTCTCCTCCAGAAGCAGGTTCTCCATACTCCTGGAAATACTATCCAGTTTCCCCCCAAGTGCATCCGAGCCCTGGTCGCCCAACCCTAGATGCACAGAGGAGTTTCCCCCACCACCGATGACCCCCTCCTCTAAGGGGCCCTCGGCTGACGATTTTA
The DNA here is from genome assembly GCA_011037195.1 of Triatoma infestans. Taxonomy (NCBI): domain Eukaryota; kingdom Metazoa; phylum Arthropoda; class Insecta; order Hemiptera; family Reduviidae; genus Triatoma; species Triatoma infestans. Next base: position 864 of record JAAEAF010013773.1, on the reverse strand, counting down.
CTTGATTTATATCCATAAATTAAGTTTAAAAAAATTCATCTCCGGAGCTCTCCACCCTCCACGGAGCCTCACAAATTGGGACGCTATAAAGAAGCGCCAGAGCTACCCCAGAGATATAGCGCCCGGGGATTGTGAGCCAAGGCCCACAATACCCAGGAGCTCACCCATGCGTATTTTACGCTAGCCGATTGACCAGAGCTGGGTTAGGCTCTGGCCGCCTGTTTAGCGGAGTCCGGAACCAAAGTGGTGTGTTGGACTGCCAGGCCCGCTGAGGTAACTTGCCTCTAGCGTGAACCTGCGCCTTCAACCACCAGGACTTCCTTTCCCCACGACACAGGTATCCACACACGGCAAACATGTGGGTGGCACCAGCACGTGCCACTGGCGTGTAAAACTGTAATTGTGTAAGTGTTTAATGTTAAGGCGTTTAGGTGTAAGTGATGCAGTATGAATTCCCCCAGAGGCTCCGCAGCAAAAGAATTCACTGCAAGAGATTCAGGCCGCACATAAATTATGGCGACCCAAACAGAGGGCGGAAGAAAAGAAAATCTCCACCTACTCACACTCCTAAAGGGAATACCACTGCATTTGTTAGTCTGTAATTGTAGCTGAGGTACGTGGGAGTGCTAGGTTCCCAAATAGCCCGAGGGCTACCCTCTGCGTTCGCCATCCATCTTGGCCACCTACGCTTCCACCAAAGTGGAGCGCAGATGTTACCAGAGCCAGCGACGAGGACGCGATGGATAGGCTAGTATGAGGTTCCGCGACGGGATAGCCGTCTCGTGAAACATAGGGAAGTTTCGCCCTATGTGAGTACGAATACTCCCTCATACCTTTGGTCTTACTTTCTCTCCTTACTTTCTC
>JAAEAF010013772.1:0-14020 GCA_011037195.1 Triatoma infestans | reverse complement strand
GCCCCCAGGGCCCATAAGCTACCCTAAAAGAATAACAACACGGGGACTAGAATACAAAATCCAGGCCAAGGAGTCAAACATATAAAGTTTAACAAAACAGAACGAACAAATCGGACCAAAAACCTTTAAAAGGGACCAGCTTAAGATACTTACCGACATCATATTCCGGGCGGAAGTTCCTAAAACCTAACTCCTCACAACCCAAACAATTTGTCATCAGATGCATGGGTGTTTCCTCCTCAGTCTCACAAACTCTACAAAAGGGGTCAGGCACGAGTCCCATTATATAGAGATGTCTCCTTAAACCACAATGCCCAGTGAGGAATCCAACCAGATACCTGAGGGAGGTCCGTGAAAGACATCGGACCCCGCTACTCAAAGCTCCGTCCGGGCCCCAATGAGCATTTTAGACTGCCGACAACCCACTGCACTCATCCTTATGGATGAGTGCTGTGAGGTCATCCACGTCTGAAAGCCCGTCAAACATGTGCCAGAAGACACACCAACAGCAGGCTCTGGACCAATGAAAGGGAGAGAGGCACCTAATTTGGCAACCCTATCCACCTCCACATTCCCAAAAATTCCCATATGACCTGGAACCCAGACCAGAAGCACATCCTTTAATGAAGAAAGATCTTCCAGTCTTCTAGAACATTCCAACACCAATCTGGAAGTGAAGACACATGAATTAAGCGCCTTCAACGCAGCCTGGCTATCCGAGCAGATACAAACACCCTTTAAATTACTGTTACGCACTCTCTCATCCAAAATACAGCAAAGAATTGCATAAACCTCAGCCTCGAAAACGGTGGCCCACTCACCAAGAGGCGCTACCAAATGATCTCCCGTCTCAAAATAGACGGCAGCCCCAGACCTACCATCCATCCTGGAACCGTCCGTGTAGCATCGGAGATAATTCTCAGGAATCACAGCAGACGGACCCAGGGTTAACCAATCTTCCCTAGAAGGCAACCTAACCCTGTAGGAATGACCAAAGACAAAAGTTTTCAGATTCCTATCAGAAGGAAAACCTGTAATGGGAATCCTTAAAAGCATCTCACGATAAATGGTAGAATGACCATATCGCTTACCCTGCCAAAAACCTGCCTGTTTAATTCTATACCAGGCTTTCATTGCCTGGTTTTTCACCTCCACCAAGAGAGGTGGAATCCCTAACAAAGTCTCCATAGATGCGGTCGGTGTAGTCCGAAACGCTCCAGTCACCGCCAGACAAGCTAAGCGTTGGACTTCTTCCAACAGCTGCCTAGCGGATCGTGTTTCAATGCGACGCCACCACACCAAAGCCGCATATACCAATCTAGGTTTAATGACCATGCAATAAATCCAGAACGTCATCTTGGGAGTGATTCCCCAATTCTTACCAACAACTCTTCGACATTGCCAAAAGGAGATTATCGCCTTTTGATGTTGTGTCTTAACATGCTCCGACCAGTTCAATTTACTGTCGAGAACTACCCCAAGGAACTTCACTGATTTGCTAACCTGTATGGAAGTACCTAACAACCTAGGAGGTGTAAAACCTACTATCTTCCTTCTATGAGTGAATAGAATTGCCTGGGTCTTCATAGGATTAATGGAACGACCCTTATCCTGTGCCCAACAATATACCATATTAAGGGCGCTTTGCATTAGGTCCGAAATAGTGGACAAACAGCGCCCTAACAATAAAATGACACCATCATCGGCATATGCTTGCACATAAAATCCCGATGAGTTCAGCCTAACCAAAAGGTCATCCATGACGACGCACCACAACTTTGGTGAGAGACAACCCCCTTGAGGGCACCCTCTCCCCGCTTTTACTATCATAGTGCGCCCGCCCTATGGTAGGGAAGTCTGTATAACCCTACTCCTAAGATAGACACCTATCCAATTGATTAAGACGGGATGTATACCTTTTCGTACTAAGGCATCTTCGAGAGCATCAAACGATACTCTGTCAAATGCCCCCTCAACATCAAAGAAACACCCTAGGGCATATTCTTTATTTCCAAAGCAGATTCTATCCTTCCGACAAGACAATGTAATGCAGTCTCTGTCGACTTACCCACAATATAAGCATGTTGGTTAGGATGGAGTGGATGATCCCTTAATGGGCCATCAGTAATATACCTATCCACCAACCTTTCCAAAGTTTTCAAGAAGAAAGACATAAGACTAATGGGTCTAAATGCCTTGGGGTCAGAGTAGTCATTTCTTCCCGGCTTGGGAATAAAGACTACTCTTACTTCTCTCCATAATGTTGGTACATAACCAAACATCAAACATCCTTTAAACAATCTTAGCAATACCTTCGTCAGCACGTCCCCACCCTTTTGCAACAGACAAGGATAAATCCCGTCCGGTCCAGGTGACTTGAAAGGTGAGAAACTTTGTACTGCCCACCTGACTCTATCCTGTGTAACTACCCCATCTAAGGTGGATACATCTTCAAGGTTCCATCTCCTTCCACACACCAAAGACGAAGCAGCATTCAAACCAATATTATCCGGGAAGTGAGTATCAAGCAAAAGCTGCAGTGTCTCCCCTTCCCCCCCTGTAAAGGAACCATCAGGGTATCGTAGGGTACCTAACTGACTGTCCCTATCCTTACTAAGAATCCGTACCAATCTAGATGATTCCTGGAACGAATTTATATCCTCACAAAAGGATCTCCAGGAATTCCTCTTGGCTCTCCTCAGAGCATATTTATATGCTCTTTTAATACTGTTATAACTATCCCATGATTCCGAAGAATCAGCAAGGACAGCCTTCCTGTATGAGCCCCTTACCTGTCTCCTTAGTTTTTCCAACGAAGAGGACCACCAGGGGTTCTTACTACCCTTAACCACCTTGGGAGGACAAGACTCCTCGAATGAGGATCTGATATGTTCATGAAGAATACCAGCCTCCCTTTCCAATTCCTCTATACCATCAGGGGCTTCTGATTGGATAGTCAGTTTATCTTCAATAATTCTAGAATATAAACCCCAATCCGCCCTCCTAGGATTCCTATAACTAGCCAGGGTAATTGGATCAATCCCCAGACTAAACCTAATCATCCTGTGATCGGAGATGGAAGCCTCAGGACTCACCCTCCAATCCTTAATCAGACCACTAAAATTCCTAGAAGCAAGGGAAATATCAATAACCTGTCTTCTAATCCTAGTAACAAAAGTGGGTTCAGTACCCCTATTCAGGACCTCTAATCGCGTGCCCACCAGGAAATCCATGAGAGCGCGACCCCTACCATTGGTGTCGCTGCTACCCCAGACGACATGATGCGCATTCGCGTCACACCCTATTATAATAGGTATGTCATTGGTCTCCGAATACTGAACCAAACCCATGAACTCCTGAGGAGGAGGAGAGGGGCAATCATAGGGGAAGTAAGCCGAAGCCACAACTACGTCGCGACGACGCCCACCAACCCCCAGACCAACCCTCACCGCCACCAAGTCCCGACAGCAGAACTGTCGAAGCAGGACAGCGTCGACACCCCGACTGGCAAAAATACATGCCCTAGGAATGTCCCGCCATCCGCCACGAACAGTCTGCCATCAACCACACTCAATCCTCGAACCAAACCTTTAAAGGCATAAGGTTCTTGTATTAGAATAAAATATGTATGCAACTTAGCAATACAGCGGCATAAGTTAGCCGTTGCATCTTTGCTATGCTGCAAGTTAATTTGTATCATCTCTACCCTGTCAACCGCCATAATCACAAGTCAACATCGGAAGAGTTAGATCCTAATAAAACACGGGTAGGAAACAGATAGGTGAAAAACAAAACAATAATAATAACAACAATAATAATAGTAATAATAATGATAATAATAATCACCACCTACCTTATTTGCTGCCATCTTGGTCAGCCCTACCTGTATCCTGCTCCATTGCCTCAGAAGAAGTGGTAGGAGCATCCTCATCTTCCTTCTTCAACCTGATGAAGAGCCTGCCCATCTCAAGAAAAGACGGAAGTCAACTTCCTTCAACGCCTGGACAGAAGCATCATCAATCCTGTAAGCCAAGGATACCCTTTCTCGACTTGTTGTCGATACACGTTCCTCCATCGGCTTACGTCCAAATTATTTTGGAAGGCAAGACCTTTCAGCACTTGTTCGCTGGTATGCTTGCCCTCTGGAATAAACATAGAGATCCTAGCCATAGTAGGGACCTCAGACGCCTTCATAAGCTTGAAGTGCCTTCCCTCCCAACCAGGCTTAACGTTCTCCAACACCCAGTCAAATGTGGCCTGATCAAAGCAGGCCAGAAGAAACCAGCCCTCAGAGACCATGCCCGACTGAATAAATTTCAGTCTGCATGACTGTTCCTGTATGGCTTTCCTAACGATGGCGAGCATCCCCCTTCTGATGACAGAAGCGTCATCTTCAGAGAGAGGCTCGGAGGGATCGCTGCTGGTTATGGCCAGAAACAGCTTTCTCTCCGCCTCCGTTATCTTGGGCTTTTTACCTGCCGGCTGGATTCCAGGCGGCGTGTCCCCCGGGGTTCTGGATCTTTTTTGAGCCCCAATAGGTATATCCTCAGCTGGTGCAGATGCAGGTTGAGCAGATCTCATCCTCTTCGCACGCCTTTGCCTGTATCTTCCACTAAGCTTCTTCTTCTGCTCAGTTGCCTTAGACACCTTACCAGAAGTTGGCTTAGCTTCCTTTTCCTTCGCAGAGGAATTCGCAGCAGCCGTGGCCGACGCAGAATTGCCTCGCTTCTTTCCTTTGACCACGTGCCATTCATCTCCGCAGGTGGACGAGTCCTCCGCAGCGACTATTGGCGCGCTCTCCTCCAGAAGCAGGTTCTCCATACTCCTGGAAATACTATCCAGTTTCCCCCCAAGTGCATCCGAGCCCTGGTCGCCCAACCCTAGATGCACAGAGGAGTTTCCCCCACCACCGATGACCCCCTCCTCTAAGGGGCCCTCGGCTGACGATTTTACTTGATTTATATCCATAAATTAAGTTTAAAAAAAAATTCATCTCCGGAGCTCTCCACCCTCCACGGAGCCTCACAAATTGGGACGCTATAAAGAAGCGCCAGAGCTACCCCAGAGATATAGCGCCCGGGGATTGTGAGCCAAGGCCCACAATACCCAGGAGCTCACCCATGCGTATTTTACGCTAGCCGATTGACCAGAGCTGGGTTAGGCTCTGGCCGCCTGTTTAGCGGAGTCCGGAACCAAAGTGGTGTGTTGGACTGCCAGGCCCGCTGAGGTAACTTGCCTCTAGCGTGAACCTGCGCCCTCAACCACCAGGACTTCCTTTCCCCACGACACAGGTATCCACACACGGCAAACATGTGGGTGGCACCAGCACGTGCCACTGGCGTGTAAAACTGTAATTGTGTAAGTGTTTAATGTTAAGGCGTTTAGGTGTAAGTGATGCAGTATGAATTCCCCCAGAGGCTCCGCAGCAAAAGAATTCACTGCAAGAGATTCAGGCCGCACATAAATTATGGCGACCCAAACAGAGGGCGGAAGAAAAGAAAATCTCCACCTACTCACACTCCTAAAGGGAATACCACTGCATTTGTTAGTCTGTAATTGTAGCTGAGGTACGTGGGAGTGCTAGGTTCCCAAATAGCCCGAGGGCTACCCTCTGCGTTCGCCATCCATCTTGGCCACCTACGCTTCCACCAAAGTGGAGCGCAGATGTTACCAGAGCCAGCGACGAGGACGCGATGGATAGGCTAGTATGAGGTTCCGCGACGGGATAGCCGTCTCGTGAAACATAGGGAAGTTTCGCCCTATGTGAGTACGAATACTCCCTCATACCTTTGGCTCCAGAAAACACTAAATTGACTTATTGTGAATTCCGAAGAGCCATTGTGCAGGAATATTGTCAAAAATATGGAACAACTTCAAAAAATGAAATATCAGTTTCAAACACCAAAACAGAAACAAAAACAAAAACCGAAAATCACTTCACATAAAATTACAGATTGCAAACAACATAAAAGATGCGCACCTTGCCATAAAAGAACTAGAAAGATGTGCCCGAAGTGCAATGTAGGGGTTCATATACATTGCTTTTATGACCTTCACAATACTATAAATTAATGTTAATAATATTGATTGTTAAATAAGTGTATTAAATAAAAAATATTTTTTATTTTTCGTAAGTGAGATATTTCTCTTACGAAAATTTCTAGAGGTGCCACCCCAATTTTAAGAGAACTGTATCAGTTAATGAAATTAAAAAACTATAAATGATTTAGTTTAACCTAAAGATACGAGAAAATTGCAAAAATAACAGCAAAAAATTCTTTACTAAACATAGGAACTGTCGGGTTAAGCCTAGAAAATCATCAATAATCCAAATCCCCACTTTTAAATTGACTGGACAATTTTTACATTTCAAACGAAAGTGGTCCCATGAAAAGAAAAAGCATTTCATGTAGCCCTTTGAAATCCTAAAAAACGCTTATCCAATCTTTTATGATTTTCTTTACTTTCTGTTGGGTCCGCAATGCTGGATAACAACTATGATTTTATCCGTCATAAGTGCCTCCCTTAAAAGTGCTCTTAAATGAATTTTATCTGGAGAAATGTTACAAATAAAAATTGTAACTCTTAACATCGTAATCTAAATTAAAATAAAATCGTTAGTCACTTTTGAGAAAATCGCAAAAAAGTGAAAAAATTATCCAGTAAAGTGGTACTTGCGGTTGAGGAATTTTGACAGATAACGTACTGTCAGATCGCATGGTGATACCTAAACAGAATATCAACTTTGAACTTTCTGCGATTTTTCGTTTTTGAGCTATACTGTTCATATACATACACACACAAAACCCACAGATTATTTTCTAAAAACCACTTTTTTGGAAAAAAGGGGACCTCAAAACGTGTATTTTCAATGAAAACTCGATATCGAAAAATTGACACGATTACAATCCTACCTCTTATTAGGGGTTGGAGAAAGTAAAATTCTATGTTTTTATCCGTCCTTGATTTTGTTGATTCTGACCGGTTGCGGATTTTCATCCATCGTCGGAGGAAGCTTTTGATTGAAACCTTACTCCATTTTCCATTAGTATAAACGGACAAACACAAAATGGCGACTTTGTATTTCTGCCTAATTCTCTTTTGCTTTCTTTTTCAACAAGCGAATGAATTTTTCTGAATTTTCGCTATATGGTTCACATTAATTTTATAAACAGTAAATATTATGTTAGAAAAAACTTGATTTTTCGTAATTTTTTTTTTTTAATTTTTATTGAAAATTTGATAATGTATACAACACCTACGAAGGGAAAATAATTAAAAAATTCTAAACTAGTTTTTTCAAAGAAATAATTAGTTATAAATAATTAACCAATCATAGTGTGGAATAGAAGATGTGAAAATGTGGATGTATGTTAGGCCAATCAGAAATTTACCATTATCATTTTGACCACGCCCACATTTGACATCTTTACTTCTGCAATGTGAATGGCTAATTATTTCTTTGAAAAAACTAGTTTAGAATTTTGTTATTAATTTTCCCTTCGTAGGTATTTAATAAATTATCAAATTGTGCAATAAAAATTATTTATAAAAAAAAAAGGCAAAAAGTCAAGTAATTCTAACATATTATTTACTGTTTTATATAATTATTTTGAGCTATAAAGAAAAATCTCTGAACTTTCATTCACTTGTTGAAATAGATGGCAAATGAGGAGGAAATGTAAGATCCAAAGTAAGTCCGCCATTTTGTATTTGGCCGTTTATACCAGTGGAACAAAATAAGAATTCATGTTGAACATTACAAACATTTTTTTAAGGAATTCATATTTTCTTAAATTAAAAAACTTTTCTTAGACCTGAAGTGTTGTAGCTATTTATTGTATCTATTGTCCTTAAATTCATGTAGGTAGTGCAGTCCACAAAGTAGTCTGCAAAGATGGAATCTACGCTATTCAATCAAAATCTAGTTCATCCTAATCAAAACACTCACATGACTTTCTCTTACTGTGAAATGGCAAACTTTCTTCATACTTACAATACTTATTAGAGTTTAAAAGCCGTCGTCATTTTTATGGAGAAAACCATAAAAGACTGAAAAACCCATTCAGTGAAGTCCGCACCGCCGCTCAACTGATTTTCTTCAAACTGGGAATTATGGCAACTTATATAATTCTAATTCATATTATTTAGTTGACACAATTGTATAGAACATTGTGTTGAACTGGAATAGCACATTAACGAAAAACATAATCCCACCCCTCCCCCAAAAGTCCCCTTAAACGAATTGTGCCGGAGAAATATTTCAAATAAAAGTTGTATATCTTTGTGTACGTGTTGTTAATATTTAAAGTTTAAAGAAAACTTCGTTGAAGAAGAATTCGTTGGAGCCTTTTTTGAGAAAATCTGAAAGATTGAAAAAAAAAACATTCAGTAATGCCGCACTTCCGGTTGATGGATTTTGCTCGAAATCTTCTTGTCTGATGCGGTGATAGTACCTAAACGGAATACCAAGTTTGAGCTTCCTACAACTTAGCCCGCAAGGGGTATCTGTTGCATGCAGTTACTTGGGGATTAGCGACCCCAGGGTTACCACAGCTTAGTACTCCATGCACTTCGTCAGAACAGTATACAATACACTTAAACTACATACACTCTACACTTTACAGACAAGGAAAACACAGTACACAAACTAGGGTCTCCGTTCCTAGTTAATTGGAGTGAGCCAAGGAAGAAGGATGGGATTAGCTCAGTGGTACACGCTGGACTAGGATCGCGGAGGTCCCGGGTTCGAATCCTAAAAGCCTCTACAACTCACTGTACGGTGATGAGCAGTGCTGTCTGTAGCTAGAGAACACTGCTTGGAGGCCGGCAGTGCATTGAGAAGGCTCCGGGGGGCATGATAAATCTTTCAGGTCGCAGTGCGATAATCCCCTAGAACAATCTACATCTTCCTGCAACTTTTCGTTTTCGAGATGTTCTTTTCACACATCCAACGGACATATATATAGACCATTTTCTGAAAAGAACTTTTTTGGCTTAAAAGACCTCAAAACGTGTATTTCGGTGAAAACTCAATTTCGAAAATCTGGTACGGTCGCAATACTTCCTCTTACAATTACTAGGAAGAGAAAGTAATAATGGGATTTATACAACAAAAAAATTTATTACCTTTTATGAATTTTTCGAAATATAGCCGATTGTTGTAAGACATCTTACTGCCAGCTTTTGGATTTATCAAAAAACCACACTTCTCTCTTAACTTCCGTGAAGCCCTCTTGCACTAGCCAGAAATGCTGTTTGTCCAAGATCTCAACATTCATCAAATCCACATGTCATCTCCTATCACTATTCTTTTGTAGAAGCGCATGCCAGATGGATTTTTTTAATGAAAAGATGGCAAGTATCCATTCTGCTGGCGGCCTCTCGAGGTGTACACCATATACATTTCTTTTTTATTTCCGACGGCTAACGGTGTCTTCAGGCTCTGCCACTTTTGCAGCTAATGCACGAGTGGTGTATGTTGATCTGTCTCGACAGCTTCCTGTAAAGCCTCATCAACGTCACGAGATGACCGCCTTGAACCTGTCTTTCTTCCTAAGGTCATATCGACGCTATTAAATGTTTGAAACCAACGCCGGGCAGAATGCTGATCAAGGACATCTTCCCCTTCGGTTTCACATAGCACAAGCATAGTTATGTAAGTATAATTTTGTTTTTCCAGTAATGACATGAAATTACTAATATACTGTAAGATATACGCATGGTTTTTCTATATATTATATTTATTACATATGATATATATGAAATTAATAACAATATTATGAATGAATGTAATATTACAATGTTTTTTTTTTTTCTTAAAGTTTTTGGTAAGATTAATATTTGATTTACCCCCAACCCCACCTTGAAAGCTGAGCTTTCAATATATTGATGATTGAATAGAGACTAATTCCAATTCCAAACTATAAACATGTTATGAAACTAAAGTATTTGTTTTTCTTTTGTGTGTGTTTTTTAATGTAATTCACTAATTATGAATAATGGTATCTTAAGGTTTAAAGTAGCACACGCATGTATGGTAACTTATGGAAAGGGCGTTTGAATGTGCCCGCTTGTGCATGAACCATTGGCACACTTGTATCAGCCCATCATTGACAGAATGGACTTGTTCAGACGTCCCAATAACCACTTAGTTGGTGGCAGATTTTGCTACTTGATGATGACTAGATCATTGAAGTTTGGAATACTGTCTTGTGCCATTTCATTGGAGTTTGCAGAGTATTCAAGTATTCTGAAGCCAACGTTTCCAAAACTGTTGCTCAGCCTGTTGCACTCTCTGCCATCTTGACAACCTACTTGCTGCTTAGTGTAGTAATATTTAATTTTTGCAGGGTTGAGGAACTGTCAAAATTAATGAAATGACCAGGAGTTAAGATTGTAGATTTGATGGATTAGAAGATAAGGAGGTTAAAGGTCGAGAATGTTCAAATCTGTCGCTCATCCTGAGCAATCCTTTAAAAATTCAAACGCATTATCCTTAATGGATTTCATATGTCCTAAGCTTTCATATTCGTCCATGAATTTTATGTACTCCACTTTCAGGTTGACATCAGCCATGAATTGATTTTCAAGACTAAAGAAACTCTGTTGAGTGCTTTTACTAGGATTTCCCAAATTCGCTGATATCTTCCTTTAAGGGGGAGCCTAACTATGAAGCGGTCGGTCAACATCTTTTCTATGTGTGGATAAAAAATGAGGTTCCCATTGTTTCTCTTCCAACGTAAATTTCTTTTTCCGTCTTTTCGGAACATTTTTCAATTTTCCCCCAAAATTTTCTAATTTACTATCAAAATCGTTATTGCGATAGCAAACTTCTAAACTACTATATTAATAGAAAACTACTATATTAATCGGATTGCGTGGCAAAATGTTTGGTTTTGTAGTATTTCATTGTCTGAAGTTTTACCTTAAATAACTTATCCCACGGTTGTCTTCTGGAATACTGAAGTAATTCTTTGCTAACAATTCCTAAATGACAATATTGTCAATTTTGTTTGGCTTAAAGAAGTTGGGATCTGCTAATTCCACATTTGGTAAATTCAAGCCAGTATTATCAAATTGTTAAACTAACAAATAATTAGTAATTTTAGGCATGTTTAAACAGTGCTATGAAAACTGATGTGCGCTAACTCTTCATTTCACATCGCATGTTACGCACTGTTTCGTCAGCCCTGAATATTTGTGCTACCTTTTTATTGAGGTGAGTTTAATAATTGTGCCCCAGACAAATGAAGTAGTGTGTTGTGTTTCCTGCCATAAGTTTTGCATCTTGAAGATGGACAATCTTTAACCCAGTGCTCATTTACCTTTAAACAATTGAGGCACAACGTCGAATTCCGTTTTGCACAGATAAGTTTACAAATCTTTTGCACAGGAAAATCTTATGAACTCCAGTGCCATTTTGTATTGCTCATCATTCTCCCTTTAAACTACATTCTGGTTGTTATTTGAGAAGTTTGTAAAATACTGGTACCTTATGGCTTGGATAGATTGGAATCTTTGTTCTAGAAATTTTACAAGTTCATTGAATTTGGGTGGTTCCTGTGAAGTACTCTGAATTCCCAGTCTCTTTATGTTTAATCGTCCTGTTTAAATAAATAAAAATAAAGCCTTTATTTCAAAAAAATTAGCATACAATACATTAAAATAATATCTTCTTCTCTTTTTTATTTATTAGATAGTAAATGAAATAAACTAAATAAATTAAGTACATGATCAAATATTCTGTAATAATAACTAATTAAATTAATTATTATTTCGGAATAGGGCCCACATCTGGGCCCAATCGCCTTTTTTTGCGATTTGCACCACTTGCAAGAAGTTTGCCTTTTTCTGAATCTCAGTATTTCTAATTTTATTTTTTCTTTTAATATTCAGAATACTTCTTTCCATGGCTCTCTGCGTGGTTCTGAGCTGCTGCTCATTTCTTCTAATCATGGACCAAGTCATCGTCCGGTTTACTTGTGACTAAATGAATGAATATTATTAAGTGTTTGTTGTGGTGGTTGGTTCCGCAGAGCTGGAAAGCATCAGAGACATTTTCAGTGGTAGCCTGCTTCATTTTGTGGTCATCGACCGGTTTCGGGCGTTTCGCCCATCTTCAGGATGCGTTTTTCAGACAGTGTGCCAAACACAGACTCGTACAGAGACTTAGTTTCACACTAACTGAGGTGTGTTTTTAAAATACTAACTCTTAAACTAGGTAAAGGGATGTGGCCAGATGGGTGGGAAAACACGTGTTTGGGTTGTTAAAGGGCAAATTCTTTTCTTACAGTGGACGCGGGGGTCTAATCTTTAAACTCTGTTGTTGGAGGGAGACTTACTTCACGATTAACTAACCAAAATATTAAGAATATACAAAAATAAAAAAATAAGATGCACAAAATAAATCTAAATAAAATTAAACAACGATTAAACTAACATTTTAAAATTCATTCATTCGTTTAAAACTGAACGATTTTTTATATAATTAAATTAAGTTTTTCCAGTTCCAAAGAATTAAGAAATTCCAGTCATTCTTTCACTTTTTCACGCAACCCTCACATCCTCGCAAGCATGTATACCTAATTATGTTTTCTTATATAATTAAGTTTTTTATTATGCATCCCACAAACCATGTCACATCATCACTCACATACATCATCCAAATACTCAATGTAACATCATCCAACATATTTTTACTCAATAAAACATTCAAATTTTTTTTTTTTTTTTTTTAAATATATATATCTAAACTAGTAAAGTTATATATACATAGTTGATTTAAAACTAAACCTAAACTTAAAATCTATTTAAGAACTATTTGTTGCGTGTGTAATTGTGTTTCTGTTGCTATTGTGGGAAGAGTGTTCTGAATAATGGTTCACTAGCAAATTTTGTCTGTTCATTTATTAAGTTTTGTGTCTTTCGTTTATATATTTCGAGTTGTTCTACTATGTCAAGTCGTCGTCCTTTGTGGCCAGAGTGTATTAGTTTCATCGTGGTCGTTATGTCATCGGGTTTGTGTTTGTTAGTTTTTAGGTGATTGGCGTAATTTGAGTCAACTTTGTTGTATTTGTATGATCTGATGTGTTCGGTAAATCGTTCCTTGATTTTTCTGCCGGTCTGCCCCACGTAAATGTTGTCACAGTCCGGGCACTTCAACTCGTAGACCCCACTGCTGTCATACACGTCAGTGAACTCGGTACGAGTGCGGAGTTTTTTGCCTAATTTGTTGTTTGTCCGGAAGGATGTCTTAATGCCCAGTTTTTTGAAAAAATTTGTGAGTTTGTACGTGTGGCTTCCAATATATGTGAATGTGGCGAATTTGTCTGCTGTTTTTTTGTCAGTCCTATTTCGGTGGTGTGGTTCGTTTTTGAGGAGTTTATTAACGATGTTTGTATTGTACCCATTGTTTTCAGCTATTTTGTAGATTGTCTGCAATTCTTGTGTGTGGTTCGCGGGTGTGAGGGGTGTGTATTTAAGTCTGTTCGTTAGGTGTCTAAGTGCAGCTAGTTTGTGTTGGGTGGGGTGGTTGGAATTGTGCGGTATGATAGCATCCGATGTAGTTGCTTTTCTGTATATTCCGTACTCTATTTTATGGTCGGTTCTTGTGAGTTTCATGTCCAAGAAGTTGAGGGTGTTGTTCGTTTCTTTTTCGTATGTGAATTTTATTTTCTTGTTTATGTTGTTAAGGTAATGTACTATTTTGTCTACGTCTATGTCGTTTTGCAATATGAGGAATAAATCGTCCACGTATCGTGCATAAAACGTTACGCCGAACTCCTCTTTCAGTTTGGGTACGTAAGTTTCCTCCATGTTTTGTATAAATATTTCTGATAGTATGGCCGATGTGGGGTGCCCCATTCCCAGTCCGTCGGTAGCGAGGTAGAACTTGTTGTTAAATCTAAAGTAGTTTTGTGTCGTTGTGGTTTGTACTAAGTTCGTGAGTTGGTGGACGAATTGCATGGATTCTTCTCGTTCCAACTTCTGTTTCATTAAGTCCAGTGTGTCCGTGATT
>JAAEAF010013771.1:0-26674 GCA_011037195.1 Triatoma infestans | reverse complement strand
ATTCACAGTTATATTCAACTTATCACTCTCGTAGTTGTGTACTTTAGTTCGTTATTTTAACCCTTCTAAATTATCAGCTATTTATCTTCTATTTATTATTAAGTATTTTATTATAGTTATTGGTTACCATTTATCACGTTTAAATTATTGTTAAAATACAGTTTATTTTTATATAAAAAACCGTTTAATAATTTGAGCACTAACTTCCAAATCTCTCAAACTAACTTCCGCCCTCTTCAAGACATCTGCTACTCCAGGAATCACACATCAAACGATTCCATTACATCTAATATCTGATTCCATTACATCTGGTGGCAGCGGTGGGATCAGAACGTCCAATATCTGATTCCATTACATCTGGTGGCAGCGATTAGGATCCGAACAGCGATTCCAGTAAGTCAAATTTTTTATTCATATTTTATTTATTTATTTAATTTTTTTTCTTTTATTGTGTTATATAAGTTCAATCATATTGAACTAAAATTTTTTTTGAATAATTTATGAAAACTAGATCAAAGAAAATTCGTGCTAACACTATTAAAATTTCTGACCCTCAATCAGTATCTAACATGACCACTTATAATTTAAATGGTGTACCGATGTCCTTAGAAGAGGCTGTGCAACACCTCTTGGGTGAAAGAGAAAGGGCTGCACCTGCTCCCCCGGCCCAAGATAAAACATCCATAATAGCTAGCCTAAACCTCCTGAACCAAATTCCGTGTTTTGACGGAGAGCAAAATACAAATATTGAATTATTCCTAGAACAAGTCCAACGATGCGCTAGATTGCCAAGGTGGGACGACGAGACCACTTTAGAAGTCGTAGAATTCAAAATTTCGGGGACCGCCAAAACCTTTTATAATACTCAGAAAACACTACTTTTACGAGAAGGTAAGGTAGTTGATTTCGAAACTGCTGCTCAATAGATATCACCAGGAGCAAACGCCTCTTATTCTATTACGACAAATTACAAACATGCAGGCATCCCCAGACGATTCGGTCGAGAAAATCGCCGATAAAGTCCGCCACCTGCATGCATTAATTTCGGATAAGGCAGAAGCTAATCCGAAATTAACTTTACAAACAGTCCTTAATAAAATCACCACCGACACCTTCATAAGGTTACTACCCCAAAACCTCAGAAATGAAGTGCGCACCAAACTTCCCGAAACGCTAGACAGTGCTCTAGAACACACTACAGCACTGAGGGAAATCAAGGCGGCAGACTCTGCTTCGTCAGTTTTTGCGATAACGCCTAAGCCCAATATAACCAAACCGGTGGCTAAACAAAATAATCTACCGCCATCGCCATGTTAATACTGTGGGAGTATGCATTTTCACGCAGAATGCACACAAAAAAATAAAACCCCAGTATTTAACGTCGTCAAAAACCGTCCGTGTCGGCATTGTTCAGGGCCTCATTTCGACAGGCATTGCACGACCCCAAAAACAAAACCACGTACTAACTTCGGTAAATACTCGCCGCAAGCTAGTAAGTTCAACTCGAACAATTTTCAAAGGCAAAGTACAAACCGTACAAACCAACGCCAATCCACACATACACCCCAATATCACAATCAGCGTCATACGGAAGTAACTAAGCCAACGGTTAAGTTTAATACGAGCGACAAACCAACCTGCCAGTATTGCAATAAATACGGCCATACTGCTAGAAACTGTTTTCTAATCGAGCCAGAAAACGGCTAAACTTCCGGCAGTTACAGGCGTTTCTACAGGACACAACTAAGGCAATTACCTCAGCATTGTTTTCACAAAATACAATTACTACGAGTAAAATGAATACATTACGACACATCTGTAAACTCTTCACTTCCTGTCTCACAGCAGCAACATGACCCACATAACACGAACACACGGCTTATCCTATCTATTAGGGGCTAAACCGGTCATGTCTAATTTATAGTCATTAAATTTATAATAAGTGATTATGAAATGCATAAATTTCTAAATTTCCTTTTAATAATTAATTAACGTTATTTACTTAAAATCGGAGATTAGATAGTTGCGTTTATATCTTTAATATAACTTTAATTATTAATATAACTCTAATTATTTCTTTAATATAACTTTAATTAATTCTGGCGGCAAGATTTTTGAGCCCCAGGCACTTATGAATTTACGCCCGAAGGCAGAGGTCTGGCGCGCGGCTACAAAATTACGATGAGACGCCTATCTGATTTTTAACCAGGGGAAAAAAAATATTTTTGAGCCGGGAGATGGCATGCGAGACATGCGGCTACGTTTTAAAAAATCTAGCTTGAAAACAGTCTAAGGACAGTAATAGTTTTGGAGCCGGGAGATGATACACACGACATGCGGCTATGTTTTATAACATTTAGCTAGAAACATTCTAAGGACTTTATTATCATTTTTGAGCCACGAGATGAGATACAAGACTAGAGCTAATATTTTATAAAATTTAGCAAAAGACTTTAATATTTTTTTATATTCAATACTTTGTGCATTTTTATGTATTTTGTTCATGTTTACACTTATAATATTTAGCGAAACACATTCTAAGGACCTTAATATTGTTTTTGAGCCGTGAGATGACATGCAGAACATGCGGCTAAGATGTGTAATATTTAGCTAGAAACATTCTAAGGTCTGTAATATTGTTTTTGAGCCGCGAGATGAAATACAGGACATGCGGCTAAGATGTGGTAATATTTAGCTTGAAACATTTTAAGGATTTTAACAAGGTTTTTGAGCCGTGAGATGTCATCCAAGTCGAAGGCTACTATTTTATAATATTTAGCTAAGGACTTTAATATTTTTTGATATTATCATCCAATACGATGAACAAATACTTTGTTTTTACTATGTATTGTTGGAAACATTCTACGGACTGTAATATGGTTCTTGAGCCGTGAGATGCATCCAAGACTGGGGCTATGTTTTTATAATATATAGCTAAACAAATTTTAAGCAGTTTAATATTGTTTTTTAGCCGTGAGATGTGACATCCAAGTCGTGGGCTAAGTTTGTATAATATTTAGCCAAAAACATTAAATATATTATCATCCAATACTATGAACAAAGACTTGGTTTTTTTCATTTATAGTTAGATACAATATTTAGCTAAACACATTTTAAGGACTTTCACATTGTTTTTGAGCCGTGAGATGACATACCAGGCCTAGGGCTAAGTTTTTATAATATTTAGCTACAAACATTAAATATATTATCATCCTATATTATGAGTAAAGACGTTGTTTTTTTTTAAGTCAAGGGCTAAGTTTTTATAATATTTAGCTACCAACATTAAATATATTATCATCCAATACTATGAACAAAGACTTCGTTTTTTTTATTTATAGTTAGATACAATATTTAGCTAAACGCATTTTTAGGACTTTCATATTGTTTTTGAGCCGTGAGATGACATACCAGGACTAGGGCTAAGTTTTTATAATATTTAGCTAGAAACATTAAATATATTATCATACAATACGATGAACAAATACTTGTGTTTTTATGTTTATGTTCATGATTAAATTAAATTATGTTTACACTTATAATATTTAGCTAGAAAAATTCTAAGGACTTTAATATTGATTTTGAGCCGTGAGATGTCATCCAAGTCTAGGGCTAATATTTTATAATATTTAGCTAAAAACATTAAATAAATTATCATTCAATACTATCAATAAAGACTTTGTTTTTTTTTTATGTTTAGGGTCATGTTTAATTGAAAGTATGTACACATATAATATTAGCAGAAACATTCTAAGGGACTTTAATATTGTTTTTGAGCCGTGAGTGCATCCAAGACTGGGGCTAGGTATTTATAATATTAGCTACCAACATTAAATATATTATCATCTAATACTATGAATAAAGACTTTGGTTTTTTTATGTATTGTTAGAAATATTCTAAGCAAGTGAATATTTCTGTTGAGCCGCGATATGACAAACAAGACTAGGGCTAAGATTTTACAATATTTAGCTAAAGACTTTAATATTTTTTGATATTATCATACAATACGATGAACAAATACTTTGTGTTTTTTTAATGTTCATGTTTAAATTAAATTATGTTTACACTTATATTATTTAGCTAGGGCTAAGTTAAGTATAAATTTAGCTACAAACCATTAAATATATGATCAATCCTATATGTATGAATAAGACTTTATGATGTTAGGAAACATTCTAAGGACTTTAATATTTTTGTTGAGCCGGTAGATGACACACAGGACATGCGGGTAAGTTGGCTAGAAACATTAAACATATTATCATCCAATACTATGAATAAATACTCTGTGTATTTTTATGTATTGTTTCACTTTTTTATGTGTATTAATACTAGTATACTATGTTTTTTCATGTTCTAATACGTGTGTGTATTCTGTATTTTTTACTTTTTTAAGTTTAGTACTACTATGTTTTATGTATTGTTTCATTTTTTTTGTGTATTAATACTAGTATACTATGTTTTTTCATGTATAATACTTGTGTTTTTTGTAATTTTACTTTTATGTTTAGTACTAGTTTGTCTTAAAACAGGTATGTTTAATACTTATGTTTTTTGTATTTTTTTACTTTTTACATGTAGCAAGGCAGTTAACCCAGGACCAAACTTTGTAGCATCGTAAGTGTGAACAGTAGTACGTTGACATGTCCAAATTAATTCTTTAGGAGTGCTTGGCTTGAGCAAATTGCAACAAATTGGCTTTGGAATGTCTTGTAACACATGAAGTGATACCTCCACGAATACCGGATTCAATCATAAGATGTTTATCATAATCGGTCAATAGTTCCAATTTTACTTGTGTATATTTCAAACAGGCGTCAAATACCAACCCAGGCGTTGTGAATTACCAACTTGGATCAATGCTGTAAATAGATTCACACACATTTCTAAACTGTTCAACTATGTCACTTAAAAGAATTATGTCTGTTGTTAAATACAATTCTGTGTAATCTCTAAGTGCTTGTATATTGAAAGCGGTCCAGACTTGAAACTTCATATCATATAAACTAAATATACACAAAGATCTACAACTTATGTTTTAAAACATTACTTTGTGAAATTTCCTTTTAACGCCACTTTTAGCGGAGGGTTGGGGTTACAGCTTCTCCCAGCTTAAGTGATATCATAGTTGATTATACAATTCTATCATCCAAACAAAATTAATTAGATGGCCAAAATTCCAAGTTTTAAGACAAAGTTAGTAAACCGGAAGTGCGCTTTTACTGAAAAGTTTTTTCAGTTTTCGACGAATTTCATTAAATTTGGTACACAAACTATATTATTATTAATAGTCATTATTACAAATAATGAAAAAAAAATAATCCAAAAACACCAACCATGGTCACAGACCGTCGGTGGAGACACAAACTATAATGTCAATTATAATTTTGAAAACTGGAGTAAAAGAAAGTTGTGTGAGTGTTTCACACCAGATTTTTTTAGGCCAAAGACAATTCTTATGGAATGATATTATTATATAATTATAAATACTGATGGCAGGAATATTAATATTAAAAATTATAAATAGTAAAACTAAAGGAGTTTTTAAATTCAAGAATAATAACTGTTCCCGTAAATGACCTAAAGATAAATCCATTGGAAGGGAAATCCATATGGATTACAATTTACAAAATAGAAAATGTAAAAATTTATAATCAATCTGAAATCCAGTTGACTGATATAAAGCAAATAAAAATTGTACCACACAAATTAAAAAAACTAGAAAATGTAAAATCACATCAAATGAATAATCAAATACTAAAATATGTACTAGTAATAGCAATTATTTGTATAATGAAATGTATTAAAAAAAATTTTAAGGAAAAATTATGTTAATAATATAATTATTAACTATCAATATAAACTAATTATATACAGCAATTATGGAAAAAATAAAATAAAGAATCATATTGAGAAAAGATAAATTGTATAAAGAAGTTCATTATTTAAAAATAAAAGAAATGCGATATATAGAAACACACACCGGATATTGTTATCACAACAGTCTATTTATTGCTCACCGACTTTAAATGTTCTGTATTCTTATCTCTTTATATTCTTTATATTCATCGTTGTATTTCTAACAAGTGGGTGTTTTGTTTAAGTGGTGGAGACCTCATTTAAACAGTATAAATAGTGGAGTAATGTACATTACAACTCCAGCTTTGTTCGTCTTCACAACACTCGGGGTAGGTTTAATTTCCATTTTTTCAAATCCAATTAAGTCCTATGTCTAGGAGGAGACCCTCTGATTCTCTTCGGAGCTCAGAGGAACCGACTAGTTAGCTATTCTTCTCAAATCCAATCAAGTCCTCGCACCATGCCTATGTGTAAGTGGCTAGCAGGAGAGCCTCTGATTCTCTTCGGAGCTCAGGGGAACCGACTAGTTCGCTATCCAGAAGTGGGTATTTTGACGAACGTGTAAGCTAGGGCGCTCGGCAAAGTTCCAATCAGCCCCGATAAAACGCTGCACAAGTAGGATAAATATTGACGAATCCGCTTTGCGGTCGCTGGATGCGGTACAATCAGGCAGGTGCATAGGATGATGGATTTTTTTTTGTTTTTACATGGGCAAGTGCATAGGATGATGGATTTTTTGGTTTTTACATGTAAAAACTCATAAGAATTATCTTTGGCCTAAAAAAAATCAGGTGTGAAACACTTACACAACTTTCTTTTACTCCAGTTTTCAAAATTATAATTGACATTATAGTTTGTGTCTCCACCGACGGTCTGTGACCATGGTTGGTGTCTTTGGAAGTTCAATTATTTTTTTTTTCATTATTTGTAATAAAGACTATTAATAATAATATAGTTTCTGTACCAAATTTAATGAAATTCGTCGAAAACTGAAAAAAACTTTTCAGTAAAAGGCACTTCCGGTTTACTAATTTTGTCTTAAAACTTGGAATTTTGGCCATCTATTTATTTGTAATTAATTTTGTTTGGATGATAGAATTGTATAATCAACTATGATATCACTTTAGAGAAGCTGTAACCCCAACCCTACGCTAAAAGTGGCGTTAAAAGGAATTTTCACAAAGTAATGTTTAAAACATAAGTTGTAGATCTTTGTATATTTAGTTTATATGATATGAAGTTTCAAGTCTGGACCGCTTTCAATATACAAACACTTAGAGATTACACAGAATTGTATTTAACGACAGACATAATTCTTTTAAGCGACATAGTTGAACAGTTTAGAAATGTGTGTGATCTATTTACAGCATTGATCCAAGTTGGTAATTCACAACGCCTGGGTTGGTATTTGACGCCTGTTTGAAATATACACAAGTAAAATTGGAACTATTGACCGATTATGATAAACATCTTATGATTGAATCCGGTATTCGTGAATGTTTCACTTCATGTGTTACAAGACATTCCAAAGCCAATTTGTTGCAATTTGCTCAAGCCAAGCACTCCTAAAGGATTAATTTGGACATGTCAACGTACTACTGTTCACACTTACGATGCTACAAAGTTTGGTCCTGGGTTAACTGCCTTGCTACATGTAAAAAGTAAAAATACAAAAACACAAGTATTAAACATACCAGTTTTAACACAAACTAGTACTAAACATAAAAGTAAAATTACAAAAAACACAAGTATTAAAACATGAAAAAACATAGTATACTAGTATTAATACACAAAAAAAATGAAACAATACATAAAAATACATGTTCATAGTATTGGATGATAATATATTTAATGTTTCTAGCCAACTTACCCGCATGTCCTGTATGTCATCTACCGGCTCAACAAAAATATTAACTGATATTATAAAAAAATATTAAAGTCTTTAGCTAAATATTATAAAATCTTAGCCCTAGTCTTGTGTGTCATATCGCGGCTCAACAGAAATATTCACTTCCTTAGAATATTTCTAACAATACATAAAAAAAACAAAGTCTTTATTCATAGAAATAGATGATAATATATTTAATGTTTGTAGCTAAATATTATAAAAACATAGCCCCAGTCTTGGATGCATCTCACGGCTCAACAAAAAAATTACAGTCCTTAAAATGTTTCTAACAATACATAAAAAAAAAAAAAAAGTCTTTGTTCATAGTGTTGGATGATAATATATTTAATGTTTATAGCTAAATATTATGAAAACTTAGCCCTCGACTTTAAAAAAACAAAGTCTTTATTCATAGTATTCGATAATAATATATTTAATGTTTCTAGCTAAATTTTACACAACTTAGCAGCATGTCCTGTATGTCATCTCACGGCTCAAAACAATATTAAAGTCCTTAGAATGTGTTTAGCTAAATTTTATAATTTTTAACATAATTTAATTTAAACAGTAACATATTTTATTTAAACACAAACATAAAAAACACAAAGTATTTGTTCATCGTATTGTATGATAATATAGTTGGACCTAGTCCTGGGATGTCATCTCACGACTCAAAAACAATATTAAAGTCCTTAGAATGTTTCTAACAATACATAAAAAAAGTCTTTATTCATAGTATTGAATGATAATTCATTTAATGTTTGTAGCTAAATATTATAACATATTTGCCCAAGTCTTGTATGTCATCTCACGAAATATTATAAGTGTAAAGATAATTTAATTTAAACATGAACAAAATACATAAAAATTCACAATGCATTTGTTCATCGTATTGGATGATAATATCAAAAAAATATTAAAGTCCTTAGCTAAATATTATAAAATAATAGCCATCGACTTGGATGACATTTCACGGCTCAAAAACAATATTAAAATCCTTAGAATGTTTCAAGCTAAATTTTACACAACTTAGCCGCATGTCCTGTATGTCATCTCACAGCTCAAAAACCTTATTAAAGTCCTTGGAATGTTTCTAACAATTCATAAAAAAAAAAAACAAAGTATTTGTTCATCGTATTGGATGATAATATCAAAAAAATATTAAAGTCCTTAGCTAAATATTATAAAATAGTAGCCATGGAGTTGGATGACATCTCCCGGCTCAAAAACATTATTAAAGTCCTTAAAATTTTTGAAGCTAAATATTACACAACTTAGCCGCATGTCCTGTATGTCATCTCACGGCTCAAAAACACTTATTAAAGTCCTTAGAATGTTTCTAACAATTCATAAAAAAAACAAAGTATTTGTTCATCGTATTGGATGATAATATCAAAAAATATTAATGTCCTTAGCTAAATATTATAAAATAGTAGCCATCGACTTGGATGACATCTCCCGGCTCAAAAACATTATTAAAGTCCTTAAAATGTTTCAAGCTAAATATTACACAACTTAGCCGCATGTTCTGTATGTCATCTCACGGCTCAAAAATGATAATAAAGTCCTTAGAATGTTTTTAGCTAAATATTATAAGTGTAAACATGAACAAAATACATAAAAATACCCAAAGTATTGAATATCAAAAAATATTAAAGTCCTTAGCTAAATATTATAAAAACATAGCCCTCAACTTGGAGGACATCTCACGGCTCAAAAACATTATTAAAGTCCTTAAAATGTTTCAAGCTAAATATTACACATCTTAGCCGCATGTTCTGTATGTCATCTCACGGCTCAAAAATGATAATAAAGTCCTTAGAATGTGTTAGGTAAATATTATAAGTGTAAACATGAATAGAATCCATAAAAATGCACAAAGTATTGAATATCAACTTTAGCTTAAGGATTAAAGTCCTTAGCTAAATATTATAAAATGTTTGCTCACGACTTGGAAGCCATCTCGCGGCTCAAAAACAATATTACAGTCCTTAGAATGTTATTAACAATACATAAAAAAAAACAAAGTCTTTATTCATAGTATTGAATGATAATTTATTTAATGTTTTTAGCTAAATATTATAAAATAATAGCCCTAGACTTGGATGACATCTGACGGCTCAAAATCAATATTAAAGTCCTTAGAATGTGTTTATCTAAAATATTATAAGTGTAAACATAATTTAAACATGAACAAAATATAAAAAAATATTAAAGTCTTTAGCTAAATTTTATAAAATATTAGGCCTAGTCTTGTATCTCATCTCGCGGCTCAAATATGATAATAAAGTCCTTAGAATGTGTTTAGCTAAATATTATAAGTGTAAACATGAATAGAATCCATAAAAATGCACAAAGTATTGAATATCAAAAAATATTAAAGTCCTTAGCTAAATATTATAAAATATTAGCCCTAGTCTTGTATGCCATCTCACGGCTCAAAATAATCTGTGTCTTAAAATGTGTTTTAGCTAATATTATAAGTGTAAACATGAACAAAATATCAAAAAATAATAAAGTGTTTAGCTAAATATTATAAAATATTAGCCCTAGTCTTGTATGCCATCTCACGGCTCAAAAACATTATTAAAGTCCTTAGAATGTGTTCGGTCGCGGCGCCTTTGAGGTGTATATTTCATTCTATTTCTCCATATTTCTATTTTATTTATTGCCCTGTTTATTACGTTTGGATTTTAATCCCCTGCTACTTTCCAAACAATAATTTTCTGTTTCTTCCTTCATCTTCCGCCGCGTTCCCACGCTTCCCCGCATTTTCCCTCTCTCTCTGTTTTTGGTGGTGGGATTGCCGGCACCTTTCATCTTCGGACTGCGCGCGTTATTTCCGTTTCCCTTACCCTTCAAACCTTCTGTATTCCTCCAAAACTTAACTCACTTCTCTTCTGTACATCGTCTGGTCAACAGTGTATTGTGCCGTTCTCTTCTCTGTCGCCCGTCTAGTTGACCTCAGTTACCGCTTCTTCTTCTGTGGTGTAGTGTTCATTTCGCCTGGTAAACTTGCTCCTTATACCTCGCCTAGTGAACGTGTGTTTGCCAGTGCCTTTACTTCACCTTAATCAGTTATTCGCGCCTTCGCGTTCAAGTTAATTATTTACTGTCTCCGTGAGACGCAAGAATCTCTTTCCTCGCCACCAGTGAAGAATTATTCACCTTCCGCGCCTGGGTTCTTCTAGTACCATCAACCACTTCACCTGCTTCCACGAAGCCCTCTAACCCCCCTGCCTCTCTCCTCAAATCTCTCTTTCGCCAAACTACACACATACATACGCACACCTGCACTCACACTGATTCACACACATACCCACCTCCTGCTTCTTCAGTCCGCCTATCCCTTCAGCGTCAAGCCTTCAACTCATCACTCACCGTCAGCTAAGGGTAAGTCTCATTTTCATTTCTTTCCACTGTTGTTTCATTCCGCTTCTTGGCGTACGCTCGCCACCGCACCTTGGGTGTCTGCCCAATTTTGGTCCTCCGGGCCGGATATAGCACCGGTTCTTCTCCTGATCGCCTACCATGGCCCCAAAAAAGCGTCTCCCCCTCGCGACTCCGCCGATGTCAGCAGCTGCCTTCGAGCGCCACACTCGGTTGGCTAAGGCGTTCTTCCTCAGCCAAATCGAGGAGCTGCTGGCGTTAAGGAAGGAGAACGCCCTTACGCCCGAATTCGCCCTTGTACGCGAGAACCTCCTGGCCAAGGAGTTCCGGACATTCCTTGAGGTCGTGGATCCCCTGAAAACTACAGATGAGCTCCCAGCCGGCCTCTCCGAGGATGCCTTCGACAACAGATGCCAAGACATCCGCCTCATTTACTTCCGGGCTCAACAAATCCTCGGCGAGGCCCGCCCTCCGCAATTAACCGCGCCTGTTTCCGCCAGCACTACTTCCTTCCACCCCTCTCCTCCTCCGCGCCTTCCCGTCATCCCCATTCCGACCTTCTCCGGGGACATCTGCCGCTGGGGGGAATTTCGCGCCTTATTTCAATCGATCGTCATCGACCAGACGTCGCTTTCCGATATCGATCGCCTGCACTATCTTCATGGGGTGCTAGAGGGCCCCCCCGCGCCATCATCGCCAATATCCCGTTAGTGGACGGTCAATTCGATCGCGCCTGGCACGCCCTGTGCACGGCGTATGATAACCGCCGGCACTTTGCCGAAACCCTCCTACAGCGCCTCCTCGAGGTTCCTTCCGGCACCCCCCTTTCGTCCGTCCAGAGCCTGGAACGGATACTCACTGGCCCTTTGGAAGCCGCTCACGCCCTATTGACCGTGGCCGCCCCAGATCTCGCTTCCTTCCTCCTGTTTTCCTTGATCGCCCGCCACTTCGACGCCCAGACCCGGGAAGCGTTCGAACTCGAGCATGCGGCTGTCGAGTTCCCCACAGTCACGGACGTTACCGCCTTCCTGCAACGACGCCTACACGCCTTGCGCCTCATCCCCTCTGCCCCGCGTCGCACCACCCCCTCGTCGCCTCGCTTTCGCGACTCCGTTCCTTCTCGCCCTCCATCCCTGCTGCCGAGGTCGCCTGGCCTGTCCTCGCCTCCTCGCGCCGCCCGCACTCCCGGCCTCACGTCGCCAAAATCTACCACGGCGACTACATCTCCGTCGCGACCCCGCTCTACCCCCTTGTGCGCCTACTGCCGTGGCCCAGACCACACTATTCGTCAATGTGTGGCATTCAAATCAATGCCCGTGGGACGTCGGCGCGAGTTTGTTCTGAACCACCATGTTTGCCGGAACTGTCTGTCCGATGGTCACCTTCATGAGCGATGCCGCTCAGAACAGACGTACCACCTGTGCCGACGTCGCCATCATACCATCTTGCATCTCCCTTCCCAAAGCGTCCCCCCTCGTCATCCGTCTTCGCCCGAGCCCTCAACCAGCTCTACGCGCCCTTCGCCTCCTCGCTCGCCGCGCCAATCGACGTCTTCCTCCTCGCACTCACCGCCTCATCCGGAGGCTGAGCGTGGCACCTCCCCGCCTTGTATACGGTGGGCCGACTGCCCATCACCGCCACCTCTCATTGCTGATCCCAGACCTCAATCGCCTCCCGCCTCCCGTGGACGCACACGTAGTCGGTACCCCTCTGACCCCTCTGTGCAAAATTATTGACCGTCGCTCTCGCTTAACGCTACACTTCGCTCGCCTCCACCCGTACTCATACCCACCGTTCGCCTGCGTCTAGAAAATCGGCCTTATCACAACCTCGCCCGCGCCCTTATTGATTCCGGAAGTCATGTCACCATTCTAACCCGCGCCAGCGCTCAGCGCCTTCGCCTACCTCTTCAGCGCGTGGAGTCCAGGATCTCCACTTTGGGGTCCAATGCCTCCACCACCTCGCATTATCGCGCCACTGTCTCCATGCTGCATCGGGGTGACCCTCCCCGTCTCCCCATATCGGTCCTCGTGCTAGATAGCATCATTCCCCCAACCCCCTGTCAAGCCCTACCGGACGATTGGGATCGTCTTGAGCACTTGCAATTGGCTGATCATCGGTTCAACAAACCTGGGGATATTGATGTTCTTCTCGGGAATGACGCTCTTCCCCATATTCTTCCCCCGGGCAGGCTTCCGCCTACCTTGCGTACTCCAGCCGCCTTCCATACCACTCTCGGCTGGGTCCTTTATGGGCCTTATCGCCCTCTGCCGTATGCGAAACGGGTACGGTTTACGGCATCCACCCGCGACAATGAGCGCCCCCCTTCTAGCACTTCTCACCAACGCTCCGCGTCAGCCCTTCCATCGAACCCGCCTCCTGTTGCTGAGTGTCCGTTGAAGGATACCCGCCTCACGTCTTGTAGCCCCGAAGACACCGGCCTCACTCGCCATTCCTCCGTGCATCATGCCCCCTTGCTCCTCTCAAGGTGAGAAGGAGGACCTAACTCAGCTCGTCCGCCGCTTCTGGGAGGTCGATAAAGTGCCAGAAAATCTACCCCTGACCACCGCCGAACGCGCCTGTGAGAACCTCTTCTCCCGCTCCGTCCAACGTTCCGCCAGTGGACGGTATATCGTCTCTCTCCCCTTCACTGATGATCGCCTCGGGGTCTCCGTCACCGTCGCCACCCGCCAGTTCCTCCGACTGGAGAAGCGTCTGGCGCAAAACCCCGACTTACGCGCCGCGTACATCGAATTTATGCGGGACTACCTCGACAGCGGCCATATGGAAGTTGTACGTCTCGATGACGCCCCGCCCTCCTATACGCCATACTACATCCCGCATCATGCGGTTCATCGCCCGGACGACCCGCCTACTAAGTTGCGGGTCGTGTTCAACGCCTCCTGCGCCTCTTCGAACGGCCGGTCATTGAATGACCTCTTGCTTACCGGCCCTAAACTCCAAGCCGACATCGCCACGCTCCTTCTGCGCTTTCGCCTTCACGCCTTCGTTTTCACCGCCGATATTCGGCAAATGTATCGCCAGATCCTTGTCGCTCCCGAGCAGCGGGATTTTCAGCGCATCATTTGGCGCTTCTCCGATCAGGACCCCATTTCGTCCTTCCGCCTAAACACGGTGACCTACGGCATATCCTCTGCGCCCTACCTCGCCCTACGCACCCTTCGCCAACTAGCGACTGATGAAGGGGATAAGCATCCCCACGCCCAGGCCACCCTCCTCCACGACGTGTACGTCGATGATGTTCTCACCGGCGCTTCGTCAGAGGCTGACGCCCAAGCCCTCCGCGCCCAACTGCAGCAGCTGCTCATGGCGGGCGGGTTCGAGTTGCGGAAGTGGGCTTCCAACTCTCCCGCCCTCCTGCAAGGCCTTCCGCCTGACCATTGTCGCCTCCCTCCGTCTGAGGACCCCCTCTGTCTGGACCGCGATCCGGTCCTCAAAATTTTGGGGTTAGGGTGGAACCCTACCGCCGACACCTTTTTCTACGCCGTCCGCCTAAGCACTCCCGCCTCCACCAAACGCACCGTTCTTAGCCAGATGGCGCGCATCTTCGACCCCCTCGGGTGGCTCACTCCCGTCACCTTCCGCGCCAAATTGTTCTTTCGCCAGTTATGTCGCCTCCAACTGGAATGGGACCAAGCCCTTCCCGAGGAGCTCATCGCGCCTTGGCATAATTTTCAGAGTCACCTCCCGGATCTCGGCCACCTGCAAATACCGCGTCTATTGCCCGCCGTACATCCCTCATCTGTTCATCATTTTGTCGGATTCTGCGACGCCTCCGAATCCGGGTACGCCGCAGTCGTGTATCTCCACACCACTACTGCAACCGGCCATCACCACGTCCACCTCCTCACCGCAAAATCAAAGGTAGCCCCCAACAAAACCATCTCCTTACCGCGCCTGGAGCTTTGCGGTGCCCATCTCCTCGCCAAGTTGCTCCACGCCGTCAGCACACGCATGCTCCCCATCTCGGCGCCTTCATCACCGCGTACTCTGACTCCACGGTCACTCTCGCCTGGATTCGCGGTGAGAGTCACCGATGGAAGACCTTCGTCGGCAATCGTGTCGCCGAAATTCAAGATCTCCTTCCGCCTAACACCTGGCGCCATGTGCCCTCCGAGGATAACCCCGCCGACTGCGCCTCCCGCGGATTGCCGCCTCACCATCTGCAGGATCACCCCCTGTGGTGGAAGGGGCCCTCCTGGCTCGCCGCCGCTCCCGCCTCTTGGCCTCACACCCCCGCACCGGTTGATGAGACATCTATCGAACAGGAGGCCAAACCCCCCGCTTCGGTTGTGCTTGTCACCGCCCCTGAAGAAGACACCGTCTTTGACCGCTTCTCGTCGCTAGCGACCTTACAGCGCGTAACCGCCTACTGTCGGCGTTTCATCTTCAACTGTCGCCATTCTTCCACTCGCCGCCCCGGATTCCTCACCGCCTCGGAGCTTCGCGATGCCACGCTCACCTTAATCCGCCTGGCCCAATCCCCGCACCTGGATAAAGAAATCCACGAGGCCCGTGATCCGCTATCTCGGCATCGTCTCGTGCGCCAGCTTCATCTCTTCGTGGATGATGAGCAGGTACTTCGCGTCGGCGGTCGTCTCTCCTCTGCTCCATTACCTTATGGTTTCCGCCATCCCGCCTTGCTTCCTAAGAAGCACCCGCTCACCTAGCTCATCATCGACGACGGCCACATCCGCCTTCTGCACGCCGGTGCTCTCGCCACCCACGCCTATATCCGCCGCCATTACTGGATCCTGGATGGTCGCAATGTAGTCCGCCATCGCATCGGAAAGTGCAACCGATGCTTCACCGCCAAACCGCGCCCCGTCATCCAACCTATGGGTAACCTCCCCACTCAGCGCGTTACCTCCGCCAGCGCCTTCACCGTGACCGGCGTTGACTTTGCCGGCCCATTCGCCATCTCTAGCGCCCGCCTCCGCGGCGCGGTGGTCACTAAAGGTTACTTGGTGGCGTTCATCTGCTTCACCACCAAAGCCGTACACTTCGAGATCGCGTCGGAGCTCTCTACGTCCGCCTTCCTCGCCGCCTTCCGCCGTTTCACCGCTCGCCGTGGGCTCCCGACCACCATCTTTTCAGACAATGGCACCAACTTTGTCGGAGCCCACAACGAACTTCGGGAACTCGGTCGCCTGTGATGAACGTCACCAACAAGCCGTCTATCGCGCTGCCGCTTCCGCTGGCATTGAGTGGAGGTTCATCCCCCCAGCCAGTCCTCATTTTGGAGGCCTCTGGGAAGCGGCTATTAAGTCCGCCAAGCACCATCTCACCCGCGTCGTGGGTGACCAGCGCCTCACTTACGAGGAACTGCTCACTGTGACCACCGACGTTGAGGCGATCCTGAACTCGCGCCCTCTGTGCGCCCTCTCCTCCGACCCGAACGATCCGGAACCCCTCACGCCCGGCCATTTTCTGGTTTTCCGCCCTCTTACCGCGCCTCCTGAGCGCGATGTTACCGCCGTTAATATTAATCGCCTGACCCGGTGGCACCTGACCCAGCGTATTCAACAGGACTTCTGGAAGCGCTGGCGTCAGGAGTATCTCCACACGCTCCAACAACGTGCCAAGTGGCTTCTTCCCGCTATGGAGGTCGCACCCGGCACCGTTGTCATCGTTCACCAGGACAATGTTCCGCCGCATCATCGCCCTCCATCCCGTCCGTGACTCCGTCAGTCGCGTCGCTGACGTTCATACCGTTTCCGGCATCCTACGCCGGTCACTCGCCAAACTCTGTCCGCTCCCTACGCAATGAACACTGAAGCCAAGTCTTCAGGGCGGGCGGCATGTTCGGTCGCGGCGCCTTTGAGGTGTATATTTCATTCTATTTCTCCATATTTCTATTTTATTTATTGCCCTGTTTATTACGTTTGGATTTTAATCCCCTGCTACTTTCCAAACAATAATTTTCTGTTTCTTCCTTCATCTTCCGCCGCGTTCCCACGCTTCCCCGCTTTTTCCCTCTCTCTCTGTTTTTGGTGGTGGGATTGCCGGCACCTTTCATCTTCGAACTGCGCGCGTTATTTCCGTTTCCCTTACCCTTCAAACCTTCTGTATTCCTCAAAAACTTAACTCACTTCTCTTCTGTACATCGTCTGGTCAACAGTCGCCCGTCTAGTTGACCTCAGTTACCGCTTCTTCTTCTGTGGTGTAGTGTTCATTTCGCCTGGTAAACTTGCTCCTTATACCTCGCCTAGTGAACGTGTGTTTGCCAGTGCCTTTACTTCACCTTAATAAGCTATTCGCCTTATTCGCGCCTTCACGTTCAAATTAATTATTTACTGACTCCGTGAGACACAAGAATCTCTTTCCTCACCACCAGTGAAGAATTACTCACCTTCCGCGCCTGGGTTCTTCTAGTACCATCAACCACTTCACCTGCTTCCACGAAGCACTCTAACCCCCTTCCTCTCTCCTCAAATCTTTCTTTCGCCAAACTACACATATACATACGCACACCTGCACTCACACTGATACACACACATACCCACCTCCTGCTTCCTCAGTCCGCCTATTACTTCAACGTCAAGCCTTCAACTCATCACTCACCGTCAGCTAAGGGTAAGTCTCATTTTCATTTCTTTCCACTGTTGTTTCATTCCGCTTCTTGGCGTCCCCTCGCCACCGCACCTTGGGTGTCTGCCGCGCAGACAGAATGTGTTTAGCTAAAATATTATAAGTGTAAACATGAACAAAATATCAAAAAATAATAAAGTGTTTAGCTAAATATTATAAAATATTAGCCCTAGTCTTGTATGCCACCTCATGGCTCAAAAACATTATTAAAGTCCTTAGAATGTGTTTAGCTAAAATATTATAAGTGTAAACATGAACAAAATATCAAATAATATTAAAGTGTTTAGCTAAATGTTATAAAATATTAGCCCTAGTCTTGTATGCCATCTCACGGCTCAAAAACAATGTTAAAGTCCTTAGAATGTGTTTAGCTAAAATATTATAAGTGTAAACATGAACAAAAAATATTAAAGTGTTTAGCTAAATATTATAAAACATAGCCGCAGGTCAGGCATGCCCATCTCCCGGCTCAAAAATATTTTTTTTACCTTAGACTGTTTTCAAGCTAAATATTATAAAACATAGCCGCATGTCTCGCATGCCATCTCCCGGCTCAAAAATATTTTTTTTCCCTGGTTAAAAATCAGATGGGGGTCTCATCGTAATTTTGTAGCCGCGCGCCAGACCCCTGCCTTCGGGCGTAAATTCATAAGTGCCTGGGGCTCAAAAATTTTTGCCGCCAGAACCGGTAATAACCATCTACTGAGGCCACCATAAATGGTCAAAGGCGCCCTTAATGTCGAAAAAGATCTCCACTACATATTTCGACCTAGACCCATCCACTATCTTCCCAAGCTCAATCAACACATCATCCACACTCCTGCCCTTCCGACATCCATACTGCCATTCATCCCAACTATTCTCTATCGCTCGCTTCATACGCTCCAACATCACTCTCTCACATACTGTCCCTAAAGCGGGGAGCAAACACACCCGCCAGTATGAAGATACCAGCCGGGGGGGGATTCCTATCATCTCCCTTCCATAACATAACGAGTTCGCCCTCCTTTCATTCCTTCGGGAACATTCCTCCTCTCATACACTCATTCATTATTCCAATCACTTCCTCATCAATCACCTCCAATCCATTCAACTACATCTCCATAGACACACCATCCAACCCAGGTGATTTCCCCTTCTTGAATCTTTCCATTGCACCCCACACTTCCTCCTCAATTACCGAGTCAACATCCTCCTCCACCAAATCGCGTTCCTTTACGGCTAACCTCTTTCTTACTTCCCTCTGCCATTCCGATTCTTTCTCGCAAGTGTTCTCCACAACCACTCCTCTTACCATTTCCCTAACTACCTCTTCCACAGACCTACTCATACCGGTTCCAGTCCGCAACGCGTGCCAAATCACCGCCGTCCGAACTTTCCCGCTCTCGATTTTATACCCCAACCCCCAGGGGGCTTCTTCTCGCCTCCACCCAACAGATCCCTCCAGCTACCTTGCTTTGCCTCCTTTACCATCTTCTTATACATCTTTAACTCCCTAGCCTAGAAGTCTTTAATAGCCTTTCTCCTTCCTTCATCTCTTTCTCCTTGAGCAACTCAATGGAGAATCAGAGGGTCTCCTCCTAGCCAAGGGAAACCTCACCAGCCGACGTTCGCCCCGCCACCCTACCTACCCGATCTCTGCCCTACCTAACATCCTACTCAATTTGTCGCGATGCGACCTACCTACCCGATGACGGAACGGAACGAAGACATAGCAATGTTATAGGAAAGGATTAATGTAGGCAGTAACTGTATCTATATATGCACAAAAAACTAGACTTTAAACACTGATCAACTAATTTAAAAAAGTAAATTACTAGAGCTATCTGAATTTAATGCCGCAATAAATCTGAAGAGGACGCGGTATAGGTGGTTGGAGGAGGAGATTGAGATGGCCGCAAACTACGAAGCGGGAATACCGGAACAGGGTTTCGCAGGTAGTATCAGCGCTGGTTTGCAGCGAATTTCCCGCAGAGATCGAGGGATAGTATTAAGGGCCTTAGGAGGAAGACTATCTAAAGTGACAGGAAGGAGGTAAGCGGAAGGTGGAACGAAGTGGAGTTTTTGACATCTGTTCTACAGAGATGGAGCTCCAGGTGACCACCCCGGACTGTAGGGCGGCACCATGTTTGGACGGCATAGGAGCCTTCGTTTGCAGCGATTTGCAATCCCTACAAAAAAAGTAGTCTTCAATATGTTTTTGCTATGGAGTCGGATCCCACAAGAATTATTGGGGGCGGGGACAGTTCTGATCCCTAAAAATGACGCCCCGGGTTTTCCCACGGATTATCGGCCTATATCGATGTGTTCGGTTTCATAAGATACTAGTTAAGAGAGTGGAAGGATGGATCACCCACTTGTCAAATTAAACGCGATATTAAAGAAGGAATGATCCACGCGCAGGCAGCTACTGATGGTCGGGGTCAAGGCCTTTGATTCTGTAAGCCACCAGGCCATTTGCGCACCTTGGATCAATCAGGCTGGGGCTCCTCTATGGCTATCCAGTTATGTGGGATTCCTCCTGGAGCACTTCTTTTCGGTGATAAATTGGAGGAGGGAATGTTCTGCCCCCATTAAAATGAGAGATGGGGGTTAGGCAGGTGACCCTCTGTCCCCAGTGCTATTCAATTTAGTGAAAGATTACATTTTGAAGGGTTGCGGGAAAGAATTGGTTTCTGGTGCGGTACCGGTGGGCCAAGGATCAAGGCGATGGTCTACGCTGATGATGTTTTGTTGTTCGCATCGTCAGCAGTGGGAATGAGGGCGCTATTAAAAGAATTTGAGAAAAGGTGTGGTGATTGGGGCTTGAGAATAAATTGCGCTAAGAGGTGGTCACTGTCCGTTAATCCGCAGGGGTCAGAAACGTAATGAAGGCAGACCATGACCAGAGATTTGAGGTGACTGGAGGATCGTTAAGGGCGCTAAGGATTGGAGACTAATTTGGCATAGAATATCTAGGCGTAGATTTTGGCCCAACAGGTGTATGGCTCCGAAGGTGAATATGGAGAACGCTCTGGGTAGGGTGGATATAGCACTTATCAAGCCCCAGCAAAGAGTTGTATACTTGAAGGAGTTTCTCCTACCTTCTTTTTACCACAAGCTGGTCTTGGGTAGGTCCGAGCCCGCCCGGTTAAGGAAGTTAGATACTTTAGTGAGAGGCAGGATTAGAATGTGGCTGAGGCTTCCGCATGCTGTTCCTAAAGCTTACATCCATGCTTCTAACAGGTTCGGGGGTTTGGGGGGGTACCGATACTAAGCTCATTGGTGCCACATGGAGATCAGAGCAGCGGCGGCGGGTATTGGAGCAATGGAATGATGATGAGGGCGAGGTGTTGGGGGGCAAGGTAGGGAGCTCGCAGTGAAGGAGTCTACGGAGGGAATAAAAGAAGGTTGGGCGATGAATTTTATGCTAAGGTGGATCGCAGGGTCTTAAGAGAGACTAGTAAGGTTAGGGCCCCACTGCCTGGTTGATGGGGTTGGGGCAAGAATTGTATAGTAGGGAATTCGTTCAGTTTGTGCGCCTGCTCTATCGTGGTAACAGAGGGATGCTTTCGCCGGCTTAGGAGGGTAATTGTATTTTCCAGTGTAAGGGTAAATTGGCGGGGATGTTGTCAATTGATAGGGTCCGGCGGGGTCAATCGGTAGACCTATATGGCAGGGTGGATGGTAGAGATCTTTGGGAATCGGCCACGGTAAAGGCCTCCTATCTGAGGTCGAAAAAACGTGTTGACAACAGAAAAGTTCCAATATTTATGAAATGTATATATAAATTTTAATAGATTAATTTTAAATTCTAATTTTTAACGACCCTCAGACAGGCGCCTGAGGGATTCTATCCAAGGGCCGCAATGTGGTTCAACGTGTCGATGTTCATGTGTCCTGTAGTTCACATGACGACGCGCAGTTTGCTGCGTCTTTCATCGACCTACGAGCCGAGTTCCGCCGCTCAGGTTAATAAGAATGCAATGCATCAAAAAATATGTCATAACATTTCGATATATAAATAGTATTAACGTACCAATTAAGCCACGTTAACATTAAGAACGCCTAATTGTAATCCAATTGTGGATTACAATTGGCAATATAGACATGTGGAATTAGGTTGCCTAATCTATATAATTACATAGTCTTGGTCAAATATGATTTTTTTCTAATCTATATGCACACAGATAAACATGGCCCAACGCTACAACTACATCCATTCCCAGTGCTAGTTGCCTCGGCAAGTGAGTTGTTACACACTCCTTAGCGGATTCCAACTTCCATGGCCACTGACTTGCTGTCTTAAGCAACCAACCCCTTCCATGGTTTCACATAAGCGAGTCCATCATGTGTGTTCCTCAAGTCCACATATATTTATATATAATATACATGGCCCAACGCTACAGCTCCAACCATTTCTAGTGGTAGTTGCTCAGCAGGTGAGTTATTACACACTCCTTAGCGGATTCCAACTTCCATGGCCACCGCCGATCTGTCTTAAGCAGCCAACACCTTCCAAGGGTTCCCAAATTCCACATGTATCTATCCTGTGAATGGCTGCAGTATCCATATTTATTGCATAGATGCCGTACTGGTACAACAGTATAATGTAAAACTTCCATGGCCACCGCCAAGCTGTCTTAAGCAGCCAACCCCTTCCATGGTTTCACATAAGCGCGTCCATCATGTGGGTTCCCAAAGTCCAAATGCATCTATCGTGTGAATGGCTGCAGTATCCACATTTATTGCATTGATGCCGTACTGGTACAACAGTATAATGTACGACAGATTAATGTGTATGTCTTTCATTTATGCGTCTTTCACTTGTATGAGTCGCATGTATTGTGCACATATCATAGTTCAACCATTTGTACTCAATGACCAAACATTTCATATATATTTCAGCTGCTAAATCACAATTTATAATAGAACTTTTTAAAAGATCTAAAAATAAATTTGAACTCTCTCATTAATGAACATTTCACAGGTTCACCGACGGAAACCTTGTTACGACTTTTACTTCCTCTAAATGATCAAGTTTGGTCATTTTTCCAGCGTACATCAATACCAATAAGTTGGTAAATATTAACCGCCGTCCGAAGACCTCACTAAATCATTCAATCGGTAGCAGCGACGGGCGGTGTGTACCAAGGGCAGGAATAACTTTAATATATGCTACTCGAGCTAGAATTACCACAGTTGCTGGCACCAGACTTGCCCTGCAATGGATCCTTGTTAAAGGATTTAAAGTGTACTCATTCCGATTACGGGGCCTCAATAGAGTCTCGTATGGTTATTTTTTGTCACTACCTCCCCTGAGCCGGGGCACTAACTAGCTTGCCTTCTGCCTTCCTTGGATGTGTTAGCCGTTTCTCACCTTATTTATGCGCCACTGGGCCACTCTCTCCTAGGATATTGCATTTTCATCAGCAATCATATCCTGGGCGTGGAGTTTGGTCCCACCAATCATACGCCGATCTCATTTCATTTGGAATCCCTACGGGTATTCTGATACGTGTGTTACACAGAGATCCCACACCAACAGGACGCGCTTTAACAAGATGACTCTGGTGCGGAGGGCGTTCCAGTAGTTGAGTGGGGTGCAATATCTCAGCGCATTCGGGGAAGAGCTGCTCCCCTTCTCTTCGACACTTGAGTAGGTAATAAAGAGGGTTTCGAGCCCACCAAAAAAGTCCAATATGGCGGCCAAACCCAATTTCAAGCTAAAATTCTAATCTTTTAGCCGCTACTCAGAGGTTACAGCCAAGGCCAGATCAGCCTAACCTCGACCCCAGGTCAAGATTGAGCCAAATTCTAATCTTTTAGCCGCTAATCAGAGGTTACAGCCAAGGTTAGCCCAGCCTAGCCTTGGCCCAGGTCCAGATGGCGCCAAAAATTCTAATCTTAGAGCCGCTAATCAGAGGTTACAGCCAAGGCCAGATCAGCCCAACCATGTAGCATGTTAATCAGCTTAGCCTTGTTTACTATCCAGTTCGATAGCACCCTAACCGCGACCCCCGGTCAAGATAGTTAATATTAATAAGATGAATAAGATGATGTAAAATTATTTAAAAATGCGTATGTAATGATGGGGAGGAAGTTATATTATTATAGAGCTGCTCTATATCTGCGACCCTGAGGTGAAGATAGCATGATAATTAATAAGAATAAGTTGAGTTAAATTTATTATTACATAATTTTGTTATTTTCCATATATCATCCTAACCATGACCTCTAGGTTAAGATACTAAGATTATTTTGTTGCAAAACATATTTTATCTTTATATCAGCTAATATGAAATGAAAAATCATGTTACAACATGATATAAATGGAAAAAATAACGGGGATGATAATACACTAAACAGAATTATATATAAGACGAACCATTTGTTTCAATTAAACATACGGTTTTGATTTGCCGAGTTCATCACTGCACAAGATAAAACATGTGAGTAAACATTTTACTTAACTAAAAAAATATTATTAAGTAACAGTTATAAGATTTTGTTTATTTTGTTTTTTAAGGAGTCTTTGTAAGATTTTAAACAAAAATATACGTAGAAGAGGAGAGTATATGAAACTAGAAGATCTGAATGTGAATAAGAAGTATAAAATTAAGCAATTGGATATCGCCGAGACAAAATATGGGCGTACTCTGAGGGCTACTATAGATTATAAAAATAAGCAAGGTTTTATATTTCTTCGAAAACGAATTCTATATAATTTGACAGAGGACGAATTAAATAATTTTAAGGAGATGTACATAGTTTACCGAGGTAAAGAAGAAGGACGTCAGTGTTTTGAGTTTGTTGAGGCAGATGCACCTAAACGAAAGAAAAGAGGTGCATCGGAGATAGAATCTGATATGTAAGTAGAAAAAAAAAATTTTAATAATGTGAATTCTCTTTTATATTATCTAATAATGTTTTACCTATACAGATCTAGTGAGGATGAGGATGTGTTTGCAAGGAGAATACGACATATAGAAGAAAAGAAGAAGCAAACAAAAGGAATATGTGAATCAGAGGATGAGTCTGATTAGGATAAAATTCATTTTTTGGAATAATTCTAATATTATGCTTGTAAGACCATCATCATTGTATTTAACATTATAATAAAATAAGAAATATTATAACAGCGCATTTTATCAACCACCCATCCATCCTTTACAGGAATGAAATATGAGTCATCCTATATATATATAATATCAACCACCTATTATTTCAAGCTTAGTTTGAAGGATGGGTGATTGGAAAAAAATTATAACTAGTGATAACTATCAAAAATTTCTGTCTCTATTACCTAATGTGACGGTGGAAAAAAATTTGATACTAGCGCAGAAATGCATAAATTTGAAAATGAAATTACTAAAGCTAGAGCAGTATGCTAATGAATATATGGAAAAGGTGCCGAATAAACATTATAAACAGTGCGTTTGGTCCAACCCTAAACAAAGGTGCGGTCCTGATACGTGCATATGCTGTTTAATAGATAGATTGGCGTGGCAAATTGAATGTGATTTAAAGGATGTGCCTGAAAAAAATGGTAGGGGTGATTATTAAGATATTGAGCAAAGGTATCTTTTCAGTAGTGTGTTAAACATGGCCGTGAGTGAAACAGGGTTGCAGTTAACTACAAGTTTTCCACTCAACAGACATAGCTCGAAAACTATAATCACAGGTATTTCTCAAGATAGTGTACCACTCATAGCTTTGAAGATTAAGAAAAATGGCATAATCTATCTGAGTGTAGATGAATGGGCAACTCTAGAATCAAATAAACAGACATGCGAAGATTTTTTCAAAGGTTCAACTTCTCCATCAACAATCAGTCTCAACAACTATAACATAGTTTTTACTAAATCAGGTCAAAAGAAGATCACTATTTATGGGAAAGCAACTTGGCTTGAAGACCTTCTCTCTTTACAACCCACCAGCATTAATTTTATTAGAAATGAATACTTCAAACTTCAAAACATCTTTAAGGATGTCAATTACCAGTTGAATTATTTATCAAAACTATGTAAACCAAATACTCTATTACCATATTATTATAAAAATGTTGAGGATGAATAAAATACTTGTATTTTTAAAAAAAATAGCTGTGTTTTATTTAATTTAATAAATCAGTTACAAATATCCATGAGGGTTTTTTAAACCCCAACCATTTTACAAACAATCTATCATTATTACGTTTTAATATTTTTTCTACAAGATAAACATCTTTATATTTAGTTTTTTGCAATTCTTGTGCATAAAATGCACCTTGGATGGGTTGTGCAGACATGTCTTCCAACAAGTAAGTATATGGAATGGTGTGTTGTACATGCCTTATTTTAAATATTTCAGCACTCCAATTGGGTTTATAACCTTTGGTAAAAATCGTTCGCCTTTTGGAAACACGCACATAATCACCTTCCTTAAATCGCTGTTTATCCTTTCGTTTAATTGGAGTAAACGTTGGTTAGAAGAGTGGCCGCATTGTCAACGCTTACCTCAGAAGGTTTCATTCCAATTGTGCGATGCACTTTATTGTTGTAGCTGTTTATTAAATCGGGTAAATTTTTTATATAATTGTAGGTACCCTGAAGATTGAACAAGCGATACAACATAGATTTAAATGTTCTATTAAATCGTTCAACAATTGAACTTTTCATCACGCTATAAGTACTGTAGTGGTTTATGTTGTATTGTTTCATCAATTTCTTGAAGAGTGTATTGTAGAATTCTTTTCCATTATCCGTCTGGATATTGTTAGGTATTCGACCACTCGTAGTTAGAATATTTTCCAGCGCTTTGGCGACATCTTGTGAACTTTTAGATTTCACAGACACTACCCAAGCATACTTGGAGAAGCAGGCAATCACTGCTAGTATATATTTATATCCATTGTTCTGGCGTGCATAAGGAATCATCTCAATTAAA
This sequence comes from Triatoma infestans, assembly GCA_011037195.1. NCBI lineage: Eukaryota > Metazoa > Arthropoda > Insecta > Hemiptera > Reduviidae > Triatoma > Triatoma infestans. The sequence continues at coordinate 20 of JAAEAF010013771.1, read as the reverse complement.
TCCAACTGCCATAAATCATC
>JAAEAF010013770.1:0-52836 GCA_011037195.1 Triatoma infestans | reverse complement strand
AAATCAGGTCAAAAGAAGATCACTATTCATGGGAAAGCAACTTGGCTTGAAGACCTTCTCTCTTTACAACCCACCAGCATTAATTTTATTAGAAATGAATACTTCAAACTTCAAAACATCTTTAAGGATGTCAATTACCAGTTGAATTATTTATCAAAACTATGTAAACCAAATACTCTATTACCATATTATTATAAAAATGTTGAGGATAAAATACTTGTATTTTAAAAAAATAGCTGTGTTTTATTTAATTTAATAAATCAGTTACATATATCCATGAGGATTTTTTAAACCCCAACCATTTTACAAAAATCTATCATTATTACGTTTTAATATTTTTTCTACAAGATAAACATCTTTATATTTAGTTTTCTGCAATTCTTGTGCATAAAATGCACCTTGGATGGGTTGTGCAGACATATCTTCCAACAAGTAAGTATATGGAATGGTGTGTTGTACACGTCTTATTTTAAATATTTCAGCACTCCAATTGGGTTTATAATCTTTGGTAAAAATCGTTCGCCTTTTGGAAACACGCACATAATCACCTTCCTTAAATCGCTGTTTATCCTTTCGTTTACTTTGATTGGAGTAAACGTTGGTTAGAAGAGTGGCCGCATTGTCAACGCTTACCTCAGAAGGCTTCATTCCAATTGTGCGATGCACTTTATTGTTGTAGCTGTTTATTAAATCGGGTAAATTTTTTATATAATTGTAGGTGCCCTGAAGATTGAACAAGCGATACAGCATAGATTTAAATGTTCTATTAAATCGTTCAACAATTGAACTTTTCATCACGCTATAAGTACTGTAGTGGTTTATGTTGTATTGTTTCATCAATTTCTTGAAGAGTGTATTGTAGAATTCTTTTCCATTATCCGTCTGGATATTGTTAGGTATTCGACCACTCGTAGTTAGAATATGTTCCAGCGCTTTGGCGACATCTTGTGAATTTTTAGATTTCACAGGCACTACGCAAGCATACTTGGAGAAGCAGTCAATCACTGCTAGTATATATTTATATCCATTGTTCTGGCGTGCATAAGGAATCATCTCAATTAAATCCAACTGCCATAAATCATCAATACCCTTAAGAAGCACACGTCTTCTAGGATAGTGCACTCGTGCCGGTTTATGTTCATTGACTACTATTTCCTTGGTTGTTGACATTTAGCATAAACATTTTAAGGTAGCTCAATGTGACAACATCTGAAGGATGAACTGGGTCTTGCACATTTGATATTCTTCGTCCAAGTGCATTATATGTATTCGCAATGGGTACACCCTCTTCCGTTTTTGGTATGATCAGCGCAGTACTTTCCAAAAATCCCCTTGTTACACAATCATGTTTGTCTTCAGGATCAAGCACATTAATTATACGTTTATTTCCAACGTTTATATGATTCGCTCGCCAATTGGCTATATTGGCCAAACTATCAGCATATATTTTATTCACGGCATCATTAACACCTTTGGGTGTACTAACATTAATTATGCGTTTATTACCCACATTCACCACATTAGCCTCATCATCCAACAGTTGGGTAAATTTATCTCTAAATGATGAATATTCATGGCGGCCAAATTTATCAACCGACATGTTGAACTGCTACTTAATAAATGATTCCAGATTCTCGCAACTCCTCTATTATAGACTGAATTTCATTTTCATGACCGGTGTGACCAGCAGCCGATGATGCATACAATAGTCGAAGTCGATCTACCAATTCATTTGGGTCATTCCAGTATTCATAAATGCTTTGACCCTCCCACATACCTGTACCACTCAACGGTCTATTTCTGGTAGATCTGGTTCTCCCTGTGGGGGGTGGTGATGAATGAGGCGTAAAAAGAGGTGCAATGATATGTTTATACTTCCAACCACGATTAGAACTAATACCTTTTTCCCCGCTGAACTGCTGTTTGTGAGCGTTACTAACTTCTAAGATTTTCTTATAATTTTCTAAATCCTGTTCAGAATAGTCGGTCGGTTGTTTTAAAAATAACAATTGAAATAATCCAGGTGTACCTTCATACCATTCATTATTTACATTAATTTCATCACCATCAATGGTTACTTGAGCATTTCCTATAGCCATACCACCTTGTGGGAGTATTCGAATACCATATCGTCTATCCATATCGCCGGTTTCTGATTTTTTATTTTAATTAAATAAGGACGTATCTCAGAGCCAATCCCATGCTCCGCTTCTAAACTTCTTTCAAATGTTTCCTCATCAAGTTGCTGTATCTGCTTTAGAGGTGTACTTGTCTCACCAACATCTTCAAATGTTTCTTCTTTTTGTAAAAAAAGGTATGCTTTTATAAGTCTGCAGAGGGGGTGATGATGGCTCAGTTGAAGTGGAAGCATCTTTTAATGGTTTTTCATCTTTGATAATCCGCTGCTCTTTCTGATACACTAACTCTTTAAGTGGTTTAGTTATAGGTTCCAACTTCTTTTCTATATCATCCTGAGAGAGCTGAAGTCCTCTCTTCAAACTTTTATACTTTTCACGCAACGATTTAGTGGTTTTAATAAGTTGTTTTGTAGCTTTTGTATCCATCCTAAGTTGTTTTGAATCCATATTTGGAAATGATGGATGTCTATACGTTTCCACTCTGTATATAGATAAATGTATCCAAATCTTTCCTAAATCTACCATTGTGCATATCTCGTGTTTTATCAATAGTTAGAAACCCATGGCGATTCTGCCAACAGATATTGCACATCTGTTTAAACTTATCAAATGAAATATTGGGCGAACTTATATGATCACTATAAACATGTCTTAAATTCAATTCATCCTGTTCAAAGAGAATAATAAAATTTGCATTATCACGAACCAAATGTTTAGGTATTTTTGCATAACTTTGGCACAGATAGAAGCAATCAATTTGCTTATGGCGGCCCATACTAAAATATTTACGAATGTTTTCCTGTTCATCCATGGAGATATCATCAAAAATTATAATCGAGTTTGGTTCGGCATTGTTGGGAACTGTTGAGCATTATCAATTGTAAAATAGCCAATTTCTGGAACCAGTTTAAAAATGTTCTCTAAATATATATATTTGTCTTGTTGAATTGATCTACTGCATATATAAACATTGGTGAATTTCAAACCATTTGATTGTAACAACAAACAGACCATAAGATTTGTTTTGCCAGATCCAGAAGTACCACAAATGAGCGCTCTTATACTATCTGGTAGCAGTAATCCATGACGATTTAATTTCACAGGTTCATCATCTTTTAGAAGCATTAATTGGTTGCAAATAGGGAATTTTTCACTTTGCTCCTCTAAACGCATGGTAGGCTGGGGGCTGTTGGGTATATATATATACGTTCAGGTCCGAATTTGCTATCATAATGAGAAAGAGGATTAGTGGGCGAGGTCTTATAAATTCAGTGATTAACAAACTACCTTTTGAACTACACATACCCGGTTATAGATACTGTGGTCCTGGAACCAAATTACAAGAGCGGTTACAACGTGGGGATAGAGGAATAAACCCTTTAGACGAAGCCTGTCGTGAACACGACATTGCATATTCAAAATATAAAGATATAGAGTCAAGACATAAAGCTGATCGTATACTTGTTGAAAAAGCTTGGCAAAGAACAAAAGCTAGTGACGCATGTTTTGGTGAGAAGGCAGCGGCCTGGGCAGTTACAAAAATCATGAAAGCTAAGTTGAAAATCGGAGCCGGGGGGAAGAGAGGTGGCGGCAGAAAGGTGAAAAAAAATACAAAGATGAGGAAGAGGAAAAGGACTCAGATGAGAATTTTACCAATACCAAGAACTGGAGGAATTCTACCATTTCTATTACCATTGTTCGGCGGGCTTTCAGCTATTGGGAGTTTAGCTGGAGGAGCGTCGGCTATAGCTAAAGTCGTAAAGGATACACAAGCGGCTAGAGATCGGTTAGAAGAGATGAGAAGGCATAATAAAAAAATGGAAGCACAACAAGTTGGTCATGGATTTTATCTTAAACCTAATAAAAAAGGATATGGTTTGCAAATTAAAAGGGATTGACTAATCCCGAATAGAGCATTGACAAATATAGAATTGATGAAATTTGCTAAAGATGTGCCATATTTTAGAGGAGTGTATATGCGTGACACTTTGCCAAAAAGACCAAAAACGTATGAATGTGCAATTGTAAACTTGGATTCTATCAATAACATGGGCACCCATTGGGTGGCATATATTAAAAAAGCAAACAGAGTGGAATATTTTGACCCTTTTGGTAACCTCAGGCCACCATTAGAATTGTTGTATTACTTAAGCGGATGTGATATAGTGTACAATAGGAAGAGATACCAAGTTTGGAATACACCATATTGTGGGCATTTATGTTTACAATTTCTATATAATAACGCATGAATTTGAAAAACATATCTTAGTCATGTCGTACACGTTCACATTAACTGGCACATCTAGTGTGCTTAGTGCAAACATTTTTCCACCAATTGATTTGACAGATGATGCTGATTATACTATTGGTTTACTCAGCTTTCAGTCATATAATTCCATACCAAACATTATAGAAGATGTGAATAACAAATTCTACTATGGTAATAAAATAATCAGTTTACCTACTGGCACTATGAAGTTGATGATATAGCAAATTATATAAAATCACACATGGCGTCTACAGATTCCATAAAACTGAAAGGCAATTTAAATACATTAAAGATGGAATTGGAGTGTACCAAACCTTTGTATTTTAATAGAGAGGATTCGATTGGCCATATTAGGTTTACCGAATCAAAGGTATTAAAACCTATGGTTAGACATTGATCGAATGATATTGTTAATATTCAGAGTGCAAATACAATTGTGGTGAATTGCAATATAGCTTCCGGTTCATATAGGAATGGAAAACTTGGACATACCATATATGAATTTTCGCCCATAGAACCATCAGGTTATAAATTAGTTAAAGAACCTTCACCAGTCATTTACTTTCCAACTAACGTTAAGGTGATTGACAATATTACGCTAACTATACTGATCAGTATTACAATATAATAGATTTTCGCAAAGAAGTGATTACTATTCGATTACATTTGAAGAAAAATGGGCATTGACTTCCAAAAGTATAAAAGCAGCTATGTACGGAGTATCCCGTACAGTATTGAACGAGTACATCGGTTAACACCTTCAAACGTTAGATTTCTACAACAACAAGTGGGAGTTTCAGTGAGACCGAAATGGAAGAGATTCTAAATGTTAATGCAGATGTGAGCTTCGAAGAAAGGATAACCGATTTTGAGTATCACACTCATCAACCTTACACGCAATCGTTTAACAACTCTGATGAAATTATAATCGCCGTACAACAGCGGGACATCTGCACCGTTCCATCCAAAAGTTTTCTCTACATTCAAGGGCAATTAGTGAAAGAAGGTGGTGGGAAAATAGATATACAGGACTTGAGATTTGTGCGAAATGGATTTCTACATTTGTTTGATGAAATCAAATACCAGTTGAACGGTGTATTAATTGATCATGTTCGCAACCCGGGAATTGTCAGCACATTAAAAGGTTATACATCCTTTAACAGTGATAAAGTGAAAGCGTTGCAAATGGGCGGTTGGGTGCTCCCTGACGCATATTCCGCAATGACTGATGATGATGGGAATTTTGACGCATGCATCCCTATGGATATTGTAATAGGATTTTTCGAAGATTACAATCGAATAATACTACAAGGAAAACATGAATTGATTCTGCACCGCAGTAGAACTGATGATAATTGTATTCAAATATTAGCGGCGGATGCAAACGCTTCTATTACATTGAAATCAATACAATGGAAAGTGCCCTATGTTAAAGTATCCGATGAACAGAAGTTGAAATTTTTAAATTTTATCGATAAAGGTAAAACAGCGTATATGGCTTTTAGATCATGGGATCTTGTGGAATACCCATCCTTACCGGCCACCAACAAGCATACTTGGACAGTGAAAACTACATCAAATCTGGAAAAACCACGATATGTAATATTGGCATTTCAGACAAACAGGAAAAATAATAAATCAATGGACAATTCACATTTTGATCATTGTCAAATTACAAATGTTAAATTACATCTAAATTCAGATATTTATCCGTATGATGATTTAAATATAGACTTCTCCAAAAACCATTTTACTATCCTGTATTATATGTACCAACATTTTCAACATAGCTACTATGGAAAACCATGTGAACCTATATGGAGTAAAGATAAATTTAAAACTGATGCGCCAATTATTGTAATCGATTGTTCTCGTCAGTCGGAAGCGATTAAATCATCCTCAGTTGACATCAGAATAGAGTTGGAAACAGCAGACGCGTTTAAAGCTAATACTACAGCTTACGCTTTAATTCTCCATGACGCACTTGTGGAATATAACCCCCTTTCAGGTTTGGTCAGAAGACTATAAAAACCTCAGAAGTCGGGTTAATAAATTCAGTTCATTACTATCATGTGTGCGGTAGCAATCATAGATATTCAAGGCTATCTCAGCTTTGAACATGCATTTATTGTGAAGGAGTTGGCCATTATTGATGTGACCGGTTCACAGAAGCATTGGATTTTCAAACCGCCTCCTTATGGAAATCCGCACTCAGGACCCAATAGATGGGTGTATAGAATCTGCACGGTATCGCATGGGAAGTTGGTGATATTGAATATGAGGAATGTGATAATATTTTGAAGAAATTCACTCAAGATTATCAATATCTATATGCCAAAGGAGAGGAAAAATGTAAATTTTTGAGTGGTATAATTGATAAAACTGTTTATAATCTACAAGATTTTGGCTGCCCTAGCCTCAAACATCTTTGCACATATCATCACACACAAGCCCTAAAGTGTGAATATCATTCGGACACTAAATATAACTGCTCTGCACAATTTTGTCAAATGTTATTGTCTTGGATGCTCCAAAACGCTTCTAAGGTTGACTTAACAAACGCATCTGTTAGAGAAAACACCTTCAACCATTGGAGATTGAAGCCAAGTGCTGCGCTATTAGCATTCAACGGTTTTGTCAATGTGTCTAACAATTGTGCTAAATGTATTTATTGTGGTGTAAAAATTGATTATGATGTGAATGATTGTGTTTGTAAATACATAGATCTGATTGTATTTGGTTTCAAATTCATGGTATTCAATAACAATTATCAATAAAATATATTTTATTTATAAAAATGTCTTTTTCTTTCTATCACCCAATACATTGCATTAGATTACATAATATGATTACTCAATGTTAATATATACAGATTAACTGGCCACACATTCATGATTATTCGTTATTACAATAATGCCCAATGGCTTTTGTGTTTATAAAATCAGGCATTAAGACCCGCTTATGGTCCAAAGGACTTAAACTGATTTTATTTTGCTCAATTGTTAACAAATTATGTTTAACACTTCTGATCATAGTCATGGAATGTCTTAATGCTTCATTGCTCAATAAGCAAGCGATATAATCGTCAAAAGTGATAAATTTTTTTAGCACATATTTTTTCACGCCTTTAGCCTTTTTCACCATTTCTTCACCCCCCACTCGTAGAGCGTACATTTTCGGCCGAAGGCCAACAAATTCAGTCACTATACATCCCTCAGCCTCATCCTTAAATTTACCTAACACTTTTTTATTTTTCATGAGGTCGGCAATATCAACACTATCGGTGGTTTGCATCATCAGTGGATGATTGGGCAGGGATAGTTGGACAAATCCAAATAGTCTCGCATATGTAACATATCAGCAAACAAATTGGCCGTTTTGATTAGATATATGAATGAATCAGTATCCGTGTAACAAAGTTTGAGTCTATCCAAGCCATAGTATGGAAGCATTACATCGTAATGATACCACATCATGTGGTACTTAGACAAATCAAGCACACAAAGACCTACATACGTCGCTTTGTCAAACAATATACTGGTTTTAGATAGATGTATTGCGGCTAATGATTCATCATATATGGTATAATCTAAACAATCAGGACGTGCGATCAATTTCTCCAATTTTTTACAATTTGTCACCAGTTTAATGGAAATTCTACGGCGTACATTTTCCATAGTCTTTCCAAAAACTGAATTATTGAATAACTTGTACAGATCCTTTTCAAATTCGTTTGCAGCCAGTTTACGCAATTCTGTATTATGATGTATATATGGTGCTAACCAAGCTGACTGTTTAAACTCTAGTGCTCTATTGATACGTAGTAGTTTGAGACCGTGTGCCACTGCTTGTTTCAACACCATATAATGACATACATAATTTGTGCGAGGTCCTAAGTGTGGAACAAGTTTAGTCTGCTTGTCGAGCACAATATTTTCCGCTAAGAATGGCAAATCGTTGTGAGCGTTGTGTAGTTCTATTGGATATTCAACATCAACGTCCAATATGTACCCAACATCATCAAACTCTGCCAACGAATCTAAATTTATCCTGTTCGGTTCTTTTACCCATTTGAAACCATCATATGGAAGATATTTACTCATTGCCAAACCGTATAGATTATTACAATCCTGATATGTTATAAATGTAGACGGATAAGCGGGGTTATAATTATCGGTAAACTTATTATTAGCCTCAGCGTATCTACACGATACTTGACATATCCCACCCCTTATCCCCCGCTCAATCATTAAAATTTGCTCATAGTCTGTGAGAAGTTCAAGTTTACAACGGGTAAATCGTAACATAGCATCCCACGATAGGCCGGGCAATGTATAATAATATGCGGGGTCTAATTTATGGGATTTAATCGTGACAGTTCGAAACTGTTCAAATACGTCTGAGAGTAATAATAGATCAATTTTTAAATAAAGATCACTATATTCACCAAGTGTTTTACAGGAAAATGCATTCCAAACGTTTAACGCATGTTGATAATCGTCAGCACTGATATTCTCGCCCCCCTTAAGACTGCTACCAAACATCTCTATAGGGGGTAATGAGGTATCTTCTAACCGATTCCAACATGTCACATATTCGTATGGAAATACACCTTTCCTAGACACTAGGCTCATTTTATCAGCGCTAAAATATTTTGGAGTTTCCACTAAATGTGTAAGGTTTTTTCACCAGGTTATCCAAACTATCTGCCATAAATCTGTATGTGTCAACAAAGCGTAACGTTATTTTGTTGGACACAGTTTTTATAAATGATATATATCGTTCACCAGTAGTTGGAATAATCAAGATATCCTTATCATCATATCCTAGCTGTCTAATTAGAAAGTGAGAATCATAACCGCTAAGGTTATGGCAAAATACTGGAACAAAATTTAATTGTCTACATAACAGGTTGCAATTATTGTGTGCTGGCCCTCTATACGTGCCTGTTATATGCGAATGATCTTTTACCTTTATATTTTGATCGGTAAAAGGTTGATCACACATATAACAAACTGTGGCATGATGAAACATGTCCTCCTGCTCATCAGTCATAGGAATCATTGGTGTTTGCATGCTGTAGATAATTTCTACAGCTTTGGCAATTTTATTCAAATACATTACACACTCCTTCGCTGCATTGGGCCCTCTGTATATGTATGGTTGGGTTGGTAAACCATGTTCAATGTTGGACAATTCATCGCTTAATTTAATGTATACACCAAAACTCATCGGTGTGTGCACATGAGTTGTGAGTGTATACACCTCATCAGCGTTAGGCCTACACATATCCACCGGTTCTAATATAGATTCAAAATCTAAGTATATTACAACCGGCACCCGTTGAATGCGGTCTCCATGTTCAAATTGAACATATGGTTTTTCTATTGGTAGCCGGACCCTTGCAGGTTTGTGTGTATGACACAACCTAACATGTTCCTCATAACGTAACTCCCCATTGTAGCGCTTATCAAAATGGGTAAAACAACGTTTACAGATAAATATCGAAGCCTTTAGTTTTGAAATTTGTTTACCAACAAGCCGACTAAACTTTTTGATGTAAACATAATGGTAATCGGTGTGTGAATTTAGAATTAGCAAATCACGATGGTCCGTCAATTCTTTATTCACAACTTTAACCGGACACACAAGCTCTTCATCATCCAGCGCAAATATATTGATCGATATATTATTACATGTTTCAAATTTTTCAACATCTCTAAGAGATGTTGGAAAATTGATACATGAAAAATTATACTTATTTTCCAAATCAATATATTTACTTGGACGTTGTGCATGTTTTCCATCAATAAATTTCGCCAGAATTGCGTATAGAAAACATCTATTATCATAATTTTTGACATTGATGCACGCTTTTTTAGATGCGATGCTGCTAGGTAGTGGTACATATGTGGACGCCTTTAATGGATTATGTTTCCCCACCCGAACCCTTAAACCATCCACAGAAACCAATGACCATCCACTCTTGGTCATTGCCGCCTCTTCTAATTCCCTTTTTAACTTATTAAAGGCTATATCTATTACTGTGCTAATATTATCACTCACGTATACCGCTTTGTTCTTAGTCTTCAGAGCCTTTTCCTGGATCTCACCATGCTGATTTTGGAACGTGCAGTCGGCCCACAGATTGAATTTAATGGCCGTGTGTAATAGTAGAGACTGTTGTATTATGTCCACAACTTTCGACTTAACACTATCCAAAAATGATGGCAGATCCATGCAGCTGCTTGAACGCACAAAATAGGATGCTAGACGCCTCTTGAACGCCGTCTCATAGGGTACGGCTGTATGCTGAAACCCCGTTGGAAGCGCTAAAAGCTCCTTCCTGGAAGGTTCCAAACGCACCTTTTTGGCACCACAGGATGCTTCATGCAGTTGGCCATTATGTATATCTGCTTGAATTGTGTTGCAGTGTCTACATCTATAAATAAATATTTTTACTTATTTAAAACTAAACATAAAAAACAATATCAACTTAAGAAAACAAAAAACTTACACATAACGCCCACGAGCTGTGCACTTATCCTTTTGGTGCTTTAACAGCCGTTTTTTATGAGTATAATTTTTCCCACACGTACATCCATATTTTGCACGTTCTCCATGTGTTAATGCTCTGTGTATTTGGTATTGAGATAGGGTCTCAAATATTACATTGCAATCCTTACACTGTAAAAAAACCGTTTGTTTGTAGTATGAATATTAATTATGAAATAATTAAAATAAATTATTTTTCTTACACAAGGCATGATGATCAGTTGTATCAATTCTCCTTCAGAAAAAAAGTGTTGCCGAACGCTATCCACAGATCCTATTTATAGACCGGCATGTACCACTACTATTGGTGAAAAAACACATAAAAAACTGACACTTGTTTACATCACTATATTATTTCCTAATTAAAATCATTTTCAACGAAGTTTATCTGCAACTCGTTATCTGGAACTCGGGTTCATGGTTAGGAAATAATATAACTTGCAAAAATATGTTTTTAATTTCACATCATTACACACATAGAGAAAATAACAAAATTATGTAATAATAAATTTAATTTTTAATAATGCATCTTTATCATGCTATCTTAACCTCAGGTCACGGCTGCGCGATATAGAGACGCTCTATCTACATTTTTAACTTATTCGAATTTAATCTTTTTTTCCTATCATAACACATGTATTTTTAAATAATTTTACCTTTTTTCCAAATTTATGTAATATATTTAATTTTTAAATTTTACCTCATCTTATTAATTTACTATACTAGTATTAAATCAACTTTTATTTTAACCTTTATTTACCTTAAATACTTTTTACCTTTTTTTATACGTTTTTTCTATATTCTATTTTAATCTTATTAATTATCGTGCTAACTTGACCGGGGGTCGCGGTTAGGGTGCTATCGAACTGGATAGTAAACAAGGCTAAGCTGATTAACATGCTACATGGTTGGGCTGATCTGGCCTTGGCTGTAACCTCTGATTAGCGGCTCTAAGATTAGAATTTTGGCGCCATCTGGACCTGGGCCAAGGCTAGGCTGGGCTACCTTGGCTGTAACCTCTGATTAGCGGCTAAAAGATTAGAATTTGGCTCAATCTTGACCTGGGGTCGAGGTTAGGCGGATCTGACCTTGGCTGTAACCTCTGAGTAGCGGCTAAAAGATTAGAATTTTAGCTTGAAATCGGGTTTGGCCGCCATATTGGACTTTTTCCCTGGGCCAGAAACCCTCTTTCTTACCTACTGTTAGGTTTTTTACTTTTTTGCGTTTCTCTAAAAAATGGCTCTGACGATTTTCTTCAAACTTCATATATCAACTATACATACAATGTGCTACAACTTTTATTTGTAACATTTCTCTGGAAAAAAATTCATTTAACGACAGTTATGAGGGAGGGATGGGGGTTACATTTTTATCTGAAGTGCTATTTCAGTTTATTAGAGAATTCCATCATCTAAATAATCATAATTAGAATTGAATATTTTGTTGAAATTCCGAGTTTAAAAAAAAAAAATCGGATAACCAGATGTGCGTTTACTTTACCAATTTTTACTAAATGATTTTTTTCCACTTTTTTCACAATTTTCTCAAAAATGGCTCCAACGATTTTCTTGAAACTTCGTATATAAACTAAACATAGAATGATCTACAACTTTTATCTAAAATATTTCTCTGGAAAAGTTCATTTAAGAGCACTTTTACGGGAGGGTGGGGTTATGTTTTTTTCTAAAGTGCTATCATAGTTGATTATACAATTCTATCATGCAAACAGAATTAATTAGAAATAAATAGGTGGCTAAAATTCCGTGTTTTAAGGAAATTAATAAACCGGAAATGCGCTTTTACTGAAACGTTTTTTTTTTTTTTTTCAGTTTTCGACGAATTTCATTAAAATTTGGTACACAAACTATAAAATTGGTCAATTATAATTTTGAGAACTGGAGTAAGAGAAAGTTGACGATCTATGTTTCCTCGTATTCAGGAGTAAGCGAAAGTAAAAGGAGCTTTTGCATTGTTTACATTGGCTTTACTTTTTTTTTTTTTTTGATGAACAAACAAATAATAGAAAACAAATACTTTTTCTCAAGTAACGCAAATAGGGTGGCAACTTTAAGGTTATTCATTTTAAACTTTCTTTGTTCCTTTACTATAGAAGAGCATATTAGAAAGGAACATGGAAAGGAGTGAGACAGCAGAGCACAAACTTCTAGTGAAGTAGCGGAAGAATAACTGAGTGGTGAAGGTAGTAAGTAGTACTTTGTCCGTGAGCAAACCAAACTCTGTTATGCTCGCGCATTGTCCATTTTCTTTAAAAAGCGCCACTCCGATACAACAATCAGATTTACGCTTCAAAACTTGCTAAAACGATGACAAAGCTAATATTATTATTATTATTATTATAAATAATATTACATAACCTAAAAGATATGTTATATAATTTATTACATAATATCTTATATTTAATAGAAATAGTAAAATAGATATTAGCTACTTATTTTCAAATATAGTTAAATAATTTCCGCGAATGCTTGTACAATATGTTCATGAAAAGAGAATTGAATATAAACCTATTATATATGCAATAATAATAGGAATGTCTACGTATATAATTTCATCAGATGCGTACACACTCAGTGGTGTGTACTAGATAGTTTGGCACACACCATGGAATCGCTATATTCAATTCATATTATATTTCCATTAGTTGAAGTAGATTTATTTAAATATAAAATACCATATTAATAAAATTAGATTAATATCGCAAATAAGGATGGCTTCAGAGTTTCATCAGACTGGACATGTGCTGGATATTGCGATATATTTCTTTTCTCAAAAATCAATGTTCAGAAATAAATACATTAATTCTCTTAATTAGATAATATGATCCTGTAAAGAACTAATTTGGACTTGAATATAATGAATAATATATATTTGTGAAATGTGATTGGTGATGTTTGTGTTTGTATGCTGGTAGATTGTGTAGCACGAGCGGTTTAGTAAAAGGGCTTGTAATTATATAATATGTTTAAGAGAGAAGTAATAAGAAATAATTATGAAAACACTGGTAGATTAAAGTAAATATATTATCCTTAAAGATATTTAAATATTTTACAATATCACAACTATTATGTTTATGAAATTAATTATTTATCTAGATTTAATGCAAGCTCTTATCTTTTAACTTATATCTGGCACAGATTCCTAAGTGTTCTGCTTTGGTGTCTACAACCAACAATCTTGTTAGAAGGCAGAACGCAGACTGTTCGATAGAATGCCTTCTCTTACAAAACAGTTGGCCAAGTGGCATTGTATTAATTTAACGGATTCTTGTGCCTTTGTCTCATTATAACAATGACGTTAAATTACAATAGCTGACTCTTTTCACTGCACTAAGATGCATTTAAAAAACTGACAAAATTCTATTTTTCAAAACTATTAGTTTCTTTCATTTCTTTCTTCCACTGCATTATCCTTACACAGTATTAATAATACACAGGGTGTCCCATTTAAACAGGCCACTTTTGAAAAAACTCTTAAACGAAGAAAGATATCAAAAAAGTAAACATCACGTTTGTTGAAGTATTTGCGCTCTAGTTTATGATGGTGTTAATGTTATTTGATTTTATTGTCGCCTTATACCTTAAATCGCTGATTGAAAGAGGCAATTTCCTTTTGACCCCCCACAACTGTATTGAAAATTACTAAAAAAAATGAAGAAAAATACCGTTAATTTCACTTCACTATTTCAAAACGGTTGCCGAGATATTCAATCATAAAGATTAAATTTTCGATGTTTTTTTCATATTTCTTTGTTTCATAAACTAAAATTAAAAGCGGATTTCCTTATTCATTTCTAATAAATAAGAGAGTTCAAATACTGACATCACTTAAAACCTATTTTATAACTATTAGGGACTTAAAAATTAGAGATATCCCCAAAGAAAAAATTCAAGAGAGGTTAAATCTGGCGATCTGGCGAGGAGAAAAGTGAATAAGATGTTCAGTTGGCGCTGGATCGAAAGACAGGGACCGGTTAGCTGGCCTTCCAAATTGCCAGGTTTAACCCCTCTTAAATTTTTTCTTTGGGAGTATCTCAAAGAAGAAATTTATGTTAGGGAACCAACAACTCCAAAAGCACTTAGAGAAGACTTGCTTAGCAATTCCGGCAGACATGATACGGTTGGGCAGGGTGTTGTGAGGAGATGTTGGTTGTTGAAGATGATAGATAAATAACACCTTAATATAGGTATAAGATATATAATTGATGTATGTAAATATATAACTTACTGTATACCAAAGACTTTACACTTTAGAGTTTAGAACCTAACTGAACTGACAGACTGACATGGCTAAACGATATGTACGGAGTGTGTATTAACAGAATGATGTTTGATGTGTAAGACTGAATTTTTTAGAATCATTTCTGACTGTCTCTCTCGTATTTATATACACTAGCCGAGCCTCTCCTCTCTCTCTGCGAGAGGGGCTGTTTCTCCCCGCTAGATTGGATGAGTGGTGGGGGTTCACTCGCTAGCGTGGATGAGTGGTGGGGGTTCACTACCCCTACAGGCAGGGACTGCGCTTGAGCCGGTTAAGCAGAGGAGGTCACTTTGAATAAATACGATTTTTTTTTCATATTATTGTAAAAAAACTGGAATATTATTTTTGTTTTAATGAAGTTTTACCTGATTACTGAGTCCCTTATGGTTCTAAAGTAGGTTTTAAGTGTTGTCGGCATTTGAACTCTATAATTTATTACAAATTAATAAGAAAATCCACTTTTAATTTTAGTTTGTGAAACAAAGAAATAGGAAAAAAAAGAAGAAAATTAATCTTTATGATTGAAAGTATAAGAAAATTGAAGAATAATGCCGTTAATTTCACTTCAATATTTCATACCGTTGCCGAGATATTCAATCATAAAGATTAAATTTTCGTCGTTTTTTCCTATTTCATTGTTTCATAAACTAAAATTAAAAGTGGATTTTCTTATTAATTTGTAATAAATAAGAGAGTTAAAATGCTGACAACACTTAAAACCTATTTTAGAACCATAAGGGACTTCAAAATCAGGTAAAACATCATTAAAACAAAACAATATTCCAGTTTATTTACGAAAATCTATAAAAAAATTATTTTCTATTAATTCAAAATTACCTCCTCGGCCTAACCAGTACAAGCGCAGTCGCTGCTCAACAGGTGAAGTTGCTAACCGTATCATGCCAGCCGGAATTGCTAAGCACGTTTGGATTAAGTCTTCTCTAAGTCCTTCTGGAGTTGTTGGTTCCCTGACATAAATTTTTTATTTGAGATATCCCCCCCAAAAAAATTCAAGAGGGGTTAAATCTAGCGATTTGGAAGACCATCTTACAGGTCCTTGTCTCCCGATCCAGCGGCTACTGAATATTTCATTCACTTTCCTCGTCGCCAGATCGCCAGATTTGTAAGTCGATTATGGTTTCTAAAACAGGTTTTAAGTGTTCTCAGCATTGGAACACTCTTATTTATTAGAAATTAATAAGAAAATCCGCTTTTAATTTTAGTTTATGAAACAAAGAAATAGGAAAAAAACGACGAAAATTGAATCTTTATGATTGAATATCTCGGCAACGGTTTGAAATATTGAAGTGAAATTACCCGCATTTTTCTTCATTTTTTTTTAGTAGTTTTCAATACAGTAGTAAAAAGTAGGAAGTCCAAAGGAAATCGCAACTTTCAATCATCGATTTCTGGTGTAAGGCGGCAATAAATCAAATAACATTAACACCATCATAAATACAGTGCAAATACTTCAACAAACGTTATGTTCACTTTTTTGATATGCTTCTTCGTTTAATTGTTATTTCAAAAGTGGCCCGTTTAAATGGGACACTCTGTATATTAGGGTTAGCGTATTGGACTACCACGCGAAGGTCCCGGGTTTGAGTCCAGCTCTGTTGCCCTATGATTTTGTCTTCCTAGGAGCCTCTACAGCTCACTGCCCGGTGATGGACAGTACTGTTTGTAACTGGAGTGAACTCTGGTGCAAGTCTAGGGCAGTTGGAAGTAAACTAACTAGGATCCGGCCGCCAATGACCATAAATGTTGTCGTGCCTTAAATTTAAAAATAAAAATAAAAGTATATATTTACAAAGTTTAATTTTACTATCTTTAATTTTCTACTTATTCGAGTTGCTTCCTTCATTATTTGAAATAATACAATTTCATCACATTAACTATATGGAAAGTTCACTTTCGTTTTTTATTTAGTGGTCAGCCGTTTGTCTGTCGGTTGGGTTTGTTTCTGTTCTCTTACATGAGCGTCCTGGTTATTGCTAATTCATCCTTTCCTGCCAACTTCACTGATTACTAATTCTTTCCATCTACTCTTCTTTTTTTCTGTGGTCCTCTCACTCACATCCCTATAATACTTCTTTTCTGCTTATTTCCAGAAATATTTACATCATCTTTTCTAATTCATTTGTTTCACTCTATTTCCGTTGTCCCTACGCTTTAATACTTCACTTATGCTGTTGAGTTTGTGCGAATCACTTGTTTTCTACAAGTTACTGCTTTCTTCTGTTGGTGATATTTATTTAAAGCTGCTTATCCTTCATTTTGCATCTGGTTCTCTTTATTGAGCATCACAGCTGCTAGTTGCTGCACCTCCATTTCATTGAAATTCTAAATGTTTCTTCTGGCTAAACTCAGCTATACACATAAACTCTTAACACACTGGTACACGTATGATCTCAGCTGAACATTTAGCTCCCCATATTCTACTATCTATGCATTTCCACTTCACTCCATTATTCCATTATTTTCTCGTCTACTACATCCACCTCTAATCACCACAATTTCCGGGTACGCTTCCGCTAGCGTGTATTTAGGTTTACTTATTTATTTATCTTTTTTAGAACAATGCAGTTTCTTACTTTCTTTGTTAGGTTGGCATATTATTATTCTATTTATTTTTTTATTTTTTAAATTTTATGTTACATACAGTTAAGTATACAACGACTTATTTGTTAAAAATACTGTAAAATTTAAAACAATAAAATTATTATTATTAATAATATTTCCATTTCTTTTTGAGGAAGTATTGCGATTGAGTCAAATTTTAGATATCGAAATTTCACCGGAAATACATGTTCTGACGTCACCTCATTCCGACAAAAATTTTTTTTTTAAATAAAGTCTGTGTGAGCGTGTGTTTGTGTTTATGTATATGATGTGAACAACATAGCTCAAAAGTGAAACATCGTTCTAAATAGTAGAGTAAAATTTTCTATATAAGGCTAGGCGCTCACATGCAATTTTTAAGTTTTGCAATAGTTGCACAACAGTGCGCTGACGTGTGCAACTAAAAACCATCATGGGCCATCAACTTAGCATACATGCAATTAAACGATTCAGTTTTTAAGACGAACTTCTACGAACTAGCGTCGGTTAGTGCTCTTGAATTAAAAAGGTAGAAAAGACTTTCGGCAGAAAAATACTGGGAGGAGAAATACTGGATACATCCAATCAGGTCACGACGATTGTTAAAAGGACAGTTTCATAAGTATATCAAGACTTACATTCTCACCCGGAAAAGTTGTGCGACAAAGAGATGGTGTAAAATACGAAGATACATTATATGAATGTCCCCTTA
Source organism: Triatoma infestans (assembly GCA_011037195.1). Lineage (NCBI taxonomy): Eukaryota > Metazoa > Arthropoda > Insecta > Hemiptera > Reduviidae > Triatoma > Triatoma infestans. The sequence continues at coordinate 34,283 of JAAEAF010013770.1, read as the reverse complement.
GTAATATGAATGCCACAAATATTCGTGGTACTCATGGGGGTGGGTCAACAGCAAGAGATTACTTTGTAAAATATTTCACATCACCACAAAAGGTTCAATTTCCTGGCAATACGAAAAAATATTTCAGAGTTTCATAGACTCTAGCGTACCCTACTCCCCCAAACTGGCATTTTCCACAGTTTTATTTTAGCTGTGGGCATTAAACGTATGAAGCTTGCAACTGTTGATCACAAGTGAGCGTAGACACGTTAAAAACCTGTATGATATAAAACAATTGCACGTAGTTGCGCATCGTTTAACACAAACTATTTAGTTGCTTAAATTGACAGTTGCACATCAGTTGCATTTGCGCGCGTTATCATACAACGCGCTGTGTAGGACTTATTTTCGCGGCTAAACTGTTGCACAACTACTAAAAGTTGCATGTCAGCGCCTAGCCTAATACAGAATAATTGTATTGGGAAAAGTAAGGTAAATATGTAAAGGTAACCAAGGAAGGGAAACCAAGTGGTTAGCGTAACGTGAAGGACCCGGGTTCGAGTCCAACTGTGCTGCCTTTAGATTTTTTCTCCCTTGTAGCTTCTACAGCTCACTGTCCGATTCGACAGTGATGTCTGTAACGAGAGATTACTGTGGGAGGCCCAGAAGTGCAGTGAGAAGCCTAGGGTGCCAATGACCATAGATGTCGCGCCTTAAATTAAAAAAAAAAAAAAAAAAAACGGTAAGTATGGTCTAGTGAGATAATAGTGATTTGGAAATTTATTAAGCATTTCGATTGTATCGATTTGGTATAAACAATTTATGCATAATACCAACACTAAAGAAGAATCTAAATTTAGTGATAGCAATAATTTTGGTACTTCTTCACTGATTTCTTTTTCTATAATTTTCTCGAAAACGGTTCCAATGACTATTCACTGAACTTTGGTTATTTTATCAAGTAACATATAAAAAGCTGGGAGAATTCAATTTAAGGTGATTTTTTTGGTAAGGCGAAGTAATGTTATTCAGTTTCATTAATCTGCCAGGTCGTTTCCATGTTTAATCACTAAGAAAATTATTTCAGAATCCAAGTAGAATAAATCATTTTTGATACGTATAAAATATGGGTTGCCAATGTGAAAGATAAAATAGAGGATATTTTTCAAAATTATTTAACTTTGATTATACTGCCATCAGTTAAAACTGATAATAACGGTATCTAGGACAATGATTGCATTATATTTTTCATAAAAAAAAAAAAATGGAATGATAACTTTATCTTCGATAAGATATATTTTTAGTTTTGTCTTTTCAGTTGAAATTTGCTTAGCTACTTCCGGAATCATTACAAATTTTTGTTAAAAGCTTCTTCGTGCAAGTTTCAGTGTTAAAACTAAAATGATGTTTTAATGTGTGAAAAGCTAACAAAATTTCTTCAACAGCTGAGGCATTTATAATCTAAAGTTGAAAATTTTTTAATAAAAAAAAATCATATATTCGCATGAAGCTGATGTATTACTAATCGTGCATATTGACTCTGATTTTGAATAATTTGGTGATAGTTTAAAAAACATTTAAACCTTAGTCCGTAGTCCTTCAATAAACAAACATTTTCATTTCTACTCATTTCAGGGCAAAAATTAAAGCAATTAACTAGAATTTATAATAATATTGGTATTTATGTTTTTGGTATTCGTTACGACCGTTGTATTCAATGTTGAAAATGGATTTTGAGGTTCGGTCAAACAAAAGAACTCTTTTTTAAATTTCTACCGACGTTTCGGCAAATTTATTGCCTTCTTCAGGGTCTGTACAAAGGTTGAAATACAATACATATCAAAAAAAGGACTAACAGAAAATCTGAACTTAAACTAAATATTACCAGTATAAAAAATTTTAAACTAAACAATATAAAATAAACTGAGTACAAAATATGATATATATAGAGTACAATTAAATTTATTTTAAATTATTGTAGACAGATCAATATTAAACTAAATCGCAACTATTACATAATACTAATAAAAAAAAAAATAAAATAAAATAAAAATAAATAAATAAATAAATAAATAAATATATATATATGTATGTCTGTGGCATATATGAGTACAGTATGAAAATAAATTAGGAAATGTACTTACAAAAATTTTTAGTGAGAATTCCAGTACTAATTATAACCTGTGACATATCATCACCAAGTGTTACGGACATTGGATGGGTCAAGGTTTATAAAGGGCTAGGAGAGGGGATGGGAAAACCGTGTCTTAGTCTGTATCTTGTTTTGGAAATTCCAAACTTTTTAGTAGTAAAATTTTTTATCACTAAAATACCGACTGACACGACTACAGCACTAACGAAACACTGCATATGTATTGTATGCAGCGGGTGACATTGCCTTCACGGCTGATATTATAAAGATGCATCTACAACGCCATTATTATTCTGAAACTTCATCTTCAGATTCAATTATTAGATCTTTGAATGTGTTCGCCGATGAACATGGTCTGCTCAGGGTGGGCGGAAGAATTCGGTACTCATCATTAACGGATCAACAGAAATTCCCACTATTACTCCCTCGGCGGTCACACTTTAACAATCTCTTAGTAGATTATTATCATCGTCTCTATTTGCATGTGGGACCTATTACCTTACTCTCTTTCATCCAACAGAAATACTGGATTCCAGCAGCTCGTAGCCTAATCAAACACAGGAAAAATCAATGTTTGAGATGTTTCAAATTGACTCAAGCTGCCAAAACCACTTATATGGGAGATTTGCCCTTGGATAGATTCAGTGAAGTAAGGCCCTTCGATCGCGTCGGTATTGACTTTGCTGGGCCCTTTCTCTGTAAGGAAACCCGTAGAAGGCAAGCCCCTGCTATCAAAACTTACCTCTGCCTATTTGTCTGCTTGTCTACTAAAGCAGTTCATCTTGAACACGTAGGAAGCCTTTCCACCGAAGCATTCCTAGACGCATTGGAGAGATTCATAGCTCGACGAGGAATTCCAGCAAAAATACTATCGGACGGAGAGACTAATTTTATAGGTGCTAACCATTATCTCCGGGATCTGTATAAATGGCAAGCAGCCAAGAATCCACAGGAAGATCTCATCGCTTTTGATAGTCTTAGGAATATTGAATGGTCTTTCAACCCTCCACATTCCCCACACTTTGGAGGTCTTTGGGAGGCCAATATCAAAGTGGTCAAATCATTATTGATAAAAACATTAGGTAAACAACCTTATATGGAACAGGAGCTCGTCACCATGTTCACCAAAATTGAGGCTATACTCAACTCTCGCCCCTTAACACCGTTGTCAACTGATCCTACCGACTTGCAGGCGCTGACTCCTGCCCATTTCTTAATAGGCCAACAATTAACTAAGTTACCTGAACCAATGCTAACTGAATTACCAGAAACGCATTTAAATCGGTGGCAGCTGCTGCGTAAACAGGTGCAGCACTTTTGGAACCGATGGAGAAATGAATATCTCCACACCCTGCAGCAGCGCAGGAAGTGGACCAGGAAAGCTCCCAATTTGAAGATCGGCGACCTTGTCCTTCTAAAGGAGGCGAATGTCACCCCGCTGGAATGGCCCCTAGCCAGAGTTATTGAAGTGCACCCAGGCAAGGATGGTATAGTCCGGGTAGTCACAGTCCGCACATCTAGAGGGACTTATCGACGATCCATTCCTAAGCTTGTCAGTCTATCCCCTATCCTGACCACTCCTGGAGACGAATATTAAAATTTTGGTGGGCGGTATGGAGCGTCCGTATGAGAGTGAATAAATAGAATTAAAATTTTAATAATCGTATGTAACTACAAAATACGTCAACACAATTCTCTCTCGCTGTCACTACCACGAACATCTATTATGTGTCTCTCGTGTCAGTGTGTGTGTGATTTCTGTCTCTGGCTCGCCCGCACTTTGGACTTATAATGTTTTCGTAACAGAGACTTATTTTCAACTACAGTTAGTTGCTCGACCGGTCTGTTACTGTGCACAGGAGTGAGTAGAATTTTGAGTGCAAATTCAGTGTGGCCACACCTTAAACTCTACCTTAACGTTATTTTTGTACCCTTGGAGTACCAGTACCTATAACCATTGTGGAAATTGCGGACCACCATCCTCTTCAACCTTTTGTAGCAGCATCATCTTCATTAACCTCAAGATGAGCCACATTGTTCTATCATTCTCCGTACCGGAGCGGAGGTATGTGAGCGTAGGCGAAACCGGCACAGCTCCAGCAACATCTTTATCGAAAAGTCCAGGCGAGAGAGAAATATAAAATAAATCGCAAATAAATGCAAATATATTATTTATCTATTTTTATATCATTTGTAAGTTTGTTTATCTTCCCTTTATTTTTTGTATGAAATACAGTCCACTTTCCAATAACTGGTGTACCTTTTTGTTTATATATCAATGACGGTGTAATAGTAATAGAGGAGTAACCAATCTATCTATTGGCCGTAACAAATACAAACACGAATGTGACATAGAAAACACCAAAATTCTCTCCATCAATAATATAAAAAAAGAAATATATTGGAAATGGTTTATATTAAAAAAGATAAATTTTCTATTAATTTTAGAACAGACACCAAAAACCTATCCCTCAGCTATAACAATCTCTTGGAATTTCCAAGAGACACTAAGACACGGTTTTCCCATCCCCTCTCCTAGCCCTTTATAAACCTTGACCCATCCAATGTCCGTAACACTTGGTGATGATATGTCACAGGTTATAATTACTACTGGAATTCTCACTAAAAATTTTTGTAAGTACATTTCCTAATTTATTTTCATACTGTACTCATACTGGCTGTATGTACTGTGTTGTATATATGCCACAGACATACATATATATATATTTTTTTATTTATTTATTTATTTATTTTTATTTTATTTAATTTTTTTTTATTTATTAGTATTATGTAATAGTTGCGATTTAGTTTAATATTGATCTGTCTACAATAATTTAAAATAAATTTAATTATACTCTATATATATCATATTTTGTACTTAGTTTATTTTATATTGTTTACTTAAAACTTTTTTATTCTGGTAATATTTAGTTTAAGTTCAGATTTCTGTTAGTCCTTTTTTTGATATGTATTTCAACCTTTGTACAGACCCTGAAGAAGGCAATAAATTTGCCGAAACGTCGGTAGAAATTTAAAAAAGAGTTCTTTTGTTTGACCGAACCTCAAAATCCATTTTCAACCACAAATATTGGTATTGTTATGACTTGAAACTTGCTTTTTTATTGACACGTCAGATTAACGTTTATTATTGCAATTTACGGAGAAAATGGATGAGAACAGCGTCATATTAATGGAGCGGTGGCTGGAAGCCAACTGCACAACGAATCATGTAGCAATAACATTAGTCATGATATGTGTATTGATAGATACGTCGGGAGAAGTAAAACAAGACGTATAAAATTATTGACGATCGCGTCAATTTCATCTTTATTTATATGCACCGAGTTTTTTTATAGCAAAATATTTAAAAGGCGACTTCTTTTTTTTTTTTTTTGTATTTTATTAAGAAATTCACAACTATACAAACAGTGTATTATAAGTGAATATGATAGTAGTCATATAAAAGGGCGTGAATGTCTTGTTAGGAGATGCCTCGCAGTGGATTCACTCCCTAATTATTACTAAAAAATGCTAACAAGAAGTTAGATGGTCGCCCGGGCAGTGGCGTTTCAGTCTCCTGGAAGGGTTTTGTGGAATAGAAAGAGAAGAGAGTTGCTGGACTAAAGGGTGAGAATGGTTAGATGTGAGTTTTTGTAACGTAATTTTATGAACTGATGGACAAAAGGGATTTTGAGTTCAGTGTGAAGGGTTAGGTTGGAAACATAGAACGGGGCATTGGTAATTCTTCTGAGGGTTTTGGATTAAAAAGCTTGAATGCGATAGGAGTTGGAATTCTTGGTCGAACCCCAGACCTCGCATCCGTATGTCTAGAGCGGCTTTATAATATTGTTGTAGATAAGACTTTTGTTTTCAAGGGAAAGTTTAGAGCGTCGGTCAAGTAGTCTCGAGAGAAGTTTGTAACGTCTGTTTATTCAAGTCTTTTTTATATTCTATGCGGATTCCAAGTGAGTATTTTGTCTAGATAAAGTCCTATCCTTTGTCGACTGTCGGTATTATGGTCCCATGAAGGAGGATGGCCGGGAGAATAGCGCGACGGAGAGTAAAGGATATGCATTTGCTTTTAGTGGGATTGACCTTTATTCTCCACCGGATAAGCCAGTCTTGTAGAGAGATGATATGGGATTGTAGTGCACGGGATGCGGATACAGGAACGGGATTTGGAGCAATAACACATGGGTCTTCAGGGTAGGAATGAAGGGATATCTGCAGTATAGAAAGTACATAGGATAGGAGCAAGGACACTGCCTTGGGGTACACCTACATGGATTGGAAAGATAGAAGATCTGGAGGAGCCAGAACGAACCCAGAAGGAACGATCAGACAGGTATGATTTTAAGATCATATAGTAGGTAGAGGGGAGGATTCCCTTGAGCTTCCACAACAAACCTGCATGCCAAATCCGGTCAAACGCCTGAACGATGTCCAGAAAGACACCAGGGCAATGCTGCTACTGCTTAAGGGCAGATGAGATGGTGTCAATATGGCAGTGGCATTGGTGAATTGTTGAGTGGGAGCTACGGAAACCAAACTGATGATTTGGAAGGAAACCTTCTAAAACAGGATAGATTCGTTTGGAGAGGAGCCGTTCAAGTACCTTACCCATGATAGATAGTAAACTGATTGGCCGGTAGGGTGACGGAAGATGAGTGGGCTTTTTGGGTTTAGATATAGGGATAATGGTGGCAAATTTCCATAAGGAAGGGAAATGAGTAGTTCTAAGGACTGTGTTGTAAAGGTAGGCTATAAATATGAAAGAATAGAAATAAAAAAGTCGATTAAATCAAAAAAAGAGAACATTTTGAGCATATTTGGAAAAAGAGAGTGAGACAAAATAATTTAGTTGAAAAAGAAGAACATGTTCGTATAACGCTCTTGAAAAGCGTAGTATAAAAGAAATGATACTAAAATATATTCATGAAAAGAATGAATCCTATCTTTACAATCCAAATGCCCCCCACAATTTAAAAAAAAAAAAAAAAAAAAATGAAAATACAAACCAAAATATAATAATATCTTGCAAAGCAGGATTTTTTCTCCTTTTTTTTTTCTTTTGAAAATGAAAAAGTTAATACATTTATTATGTAAATATAAATATAAGAAATTACGATCTTTTGTTTACATTGGTGACAATTATTTGCTGAGAACGGTTTTAGATTAATAAATATTTGAAAGGCGATTTCCCTAGAGTGTAACCAAGTAATTACTGAAAACCGACGTGTAATTCATTACAAACAGTAGATATTTCATGCTGAAAGGTCAAACTTAGATGGGTTTCATGCTCTCTATTTCAGTTATTTCGTCAAAGATAGATAAATAATTATTATTTAATTTTTTTTTTTTTTTTTTTGAACGTTTAGTTCAATATTATTAAAAGGTCTGTTATGATTAAAAGGTGAAGTAATTTAAAAATAGGGTAGAACTAAGAATTTTTCCAATTTTCGATTGAGTTTTTGGGAGAATTCATGTTTTTGGGAATTTATAAAATCGAAAAAAAATTAATAACGATTTGCATCTTATTGTATGGTTATTATATGTTTGTGTGTGTGTTGAATTATCGGAAAGTTTCTTTCGTAACTGTGGTTAACGTAACACCTACATTCATGCGAATTTCTTTTACTATAATCTATAATAGTTATAATTCTACTAAATCTTTAAACATAAAATTCTTAGCTGATATTTAATTGTCTTCAATTTAAATCAATTGGGAGATTCTAAACTACATAAAAGACATTTTTGAAGCATTCATAACCCTTCCGTCTTACAGTGGATGTAAGAAAGCGAGAGAGTTTGATATTTAGGATGAGATTAGAAATAAGATTAGAAGTTTGGCAGCGAAAAAATAATAAAGAGACAGACTGGCTGAGTAATAAGAAGGTAGTTAGATAGGTTGCTGACTGGATGTACTGTTGTAAAACTGTCGTAAAACTGTCCTCAACCATTGTGCTGTCGCTCTATTTGTATGAATCAAACTCTCCCTTTCTAGTCTGGCCTAGATGATGGGGAGTAACTAACTTTTTATTCATTCTATGTCTGCATCTTCGCTCTTCGGATCCTATGAATTTTTAATGATTCGGATTCTATTACACCCTCAACCGTACTCTCCCCCTCAACCTTTTGTTAAATGAATTTTAATTTCTCTGACAATGTTTCATGGAAAAGTTGTGTAGCTTCTTTATATGTTTAGATGACATTACATAGTTCAAAGAAAATTATTGTTAGAGCAGTTATTGAGAAAATTGCAATTCTTAAAGGCATTTTTTCGTACTCAATAGACCTGAAAAACATGTATATCCGTCTCAATTTCCAAAATTGGACACGATTGTAATTCTTTTTCTTACCAGTTGTAAAAGAAAGTAAAAATTTGGGAAATTTGGGTTTAATAATAGAATTTTTATTCAGTTTAGCGGTCCTCACATATAGAAATGATAGGGATGTATGTTGATTAGCTTACAAGGCTGGTAATATTTGAATATTTGATTATATAATAGTCCAGACGATAGCGCTCACATATCTAAACCCTAATAAAATTTTAAATCTAACGCCATAGATTTCTCAGGAACCCAAACATTAATTTCTCCAGAAAGATGATTGAAAATTAAAAGTATATTATCTATTTATTTTTGTATTTCTGAGAATTGAGTAAATCTTGAATTTAAAGAATATCAATTTGTCATTTCAAAGAAAATTCCGAAATCATTCAAAAATATAGGGTGTCCCATTTAAATGGGCCAATTTTGAAATAACTATGAAACGAAGAAAGATAACAAAAAAGTGAACATAACGTTTGTTGAAGTATTTGCCGTCTAGTTTATGATGGTGTTAATGTTATTTGATTTTATTGCCGCCTTGCACCTGAAATCGGTGGTTAAAGTGGCGATTTTTTTTTACCCCCTCAACTTTTTACTACAATATTAAAAACTACTTAAAAATTGAAGAATAATGCCGTTAAGTTCACTTCAATATTTCAAACCGTTGCCGAGATAATCAATCATAAAGATTAACTTTTCGTCGTTTTTTTCCTATTTCTTTGTTTCATAAACTAAAATTAAAAGCGGATTTTCTTATTAATTTCTAATAAATAAGAGCGTTCAAATGCTGACAATACTTAAAACCTATTTTAGAACCATTAGGCACTTAAAAATCAGGTAAAACATCATTAAAACAAAACAATATTCCAAATTATTTACAATAATCTATAAAAAAAAATATTTCTGGCGTTAAATCTGGCGTTCTGGCGAGGAGAAAAGTGAATGAAATGTTCAGTAGCCGCTGGATCGGGAGACAGGGTTCGGTAAGTTGGCCTTCCAGATCGCTAGATTTAACCCCTCTTGAATTTTTTTGGGGGGAGATATCTCAAAGAAAAAATTTATGTCAGGGAACCAACAACTCCAGAAGGACTTAGAGAAGACTTAATCCAAAACCTGCTTAGCAATTCCGGCAGACATGATACGGTTAGCAACTTCATCTGTTGGGCAGCAACTGAGCTTGTGCCGGTTAGGCCGAGGAGGTCATTTCAAATATATAGGAAATATTTTTTTTATAGATTTTTGTAAATAAACTGGAATATTGTTTTGTTTTAATGATGTTTTACCTGATTTTTATGTGCCTAATGGTTCTAAAATAGGTTTTAAGTGTTGTCAGCATTTGAACTCTCTTATTTATTAGATATTAATAAGAAAGTCCGCTTTTAATTTTAATTTATGAAACAAAGAAATAGGAAAATACGACGAAAAGTTAATATTTATGATTGAATATCTTGGCAACGGTTTGAAATATTGAAGTGAAATTAACGGCATTATTCTTTAATTTTTCAGTAGTTTTTAATGCTGTAGTAAATAGTGGGGGTAAAAGGAAAATTGCAACTTTCAATCACCGATTTCAGGTATAAGGCGGCAATAAAATCAAATAACATTAACACCATCATAAACTAGAGCGGAAATACTTCAACAAACGTTATGTTCAGTTTTTTGATATCTTTCTTTGTTTATGAGTTCACTTCAAAAGTGGCCCGTTTAAATGGACACCCCCATTATATAGCATAATGTCTCATTTTCGATTGGTAACTTAATATTATGTAATAGGTAGAACCATACATTATCTGAGGTGGCTGTAATGAGATCCGAATCATTAAAGATTCATTAGATCCGATGAGCGAAGAAGCAGACATTAAATGAATCAAAAATTAGTTACTTCCCACCTAGGTCAGACTAGGAAGGGAGCGTACGATTTATATAAGTAGAGCTACAGGAGTACAGTTTAGGACACTTTAGACCAGTTTACAATCAGCCAGCCACCTATGTACTTATTACCTTGTTATTATCACTCAGCCAGGTTGTTTCTATATATTTCTCTCGCCTTGCAGTTTGGTATGTTCTATTAATTATACAGTGTTCAGCATATTATCTAGTTTATTTCTCTAAAATCCATTCTCTCTAACTCTCTCCTTGTCACATTCATTATATGGTTCTTTTAAGGAATGTTTAATGTAGCTACTTGTCCCAGAAACCCCGCAAATCAACGGTTTTCTTACAAAAATGTGATAATAGCAGCGATAAGCAATTATGTGCGCGCATATAGTGAAGTTTAAAGAAAATGGTTTGAATCTGTTTTTTGAGAAAATCGCGAAAAAGTGGGAAAAAAAAAAAAAAACCTATCTGTAAAGTTGGTTGCACTTTCGATTGATGTATTTTGATCGAAACTTTTGTGTCAGATGCGATGATTGTACAAAAACAGAAATAACAAGTTCGACTTTTCTGCAATTTTTTTTTTTTTCTTTTCGGATGCATTTGATTCACTTTTTCCAAATACGTTAAAATCATTATTTTCGTACTCAGGGGACGAAATTTGATACGATCACAATATTTCCCCACTTCTTTAGCTGTGAGGGAAAGTAAAAAGTTATTACGATGTAAAAAAACTTTATTTACCTTTCAACATAATTATGCTTTATAGTCTAGATTCTATTACAATACTCTATTTACTACTGTTTGTGACACTAAATTAAATGTTACTTGATTTTTTAGTACCTTTTTTATTAATAATTGAAATTAATAAACATAGCTGGAGAAGCGAACAACTTACAAGCCTTTAAGTAATTGAATTTCTAGAAAGTTTTCTTAAACAGAAGGTAAATTTGGCCTCAATAGAAAAAGAAAGTTAGATATTACTTACTCTTTTAAAAAAAGTTTTAGAAATAATGTAAAAACACATTTACCCTTATTCTTTTTTTGTAATGCTAAAATAATTTAATTATTCTTGACTACATTTTTATTAATAATTTTTGAAGTTCATCTAATTGAAACGTTATTGTAAGTATCAGGTTTTTTTTGGTTTTTGTTTTAGGAATCAGATACTTTGTTCTCTTAAATTGATATGACCAATATAAGATTTCTCCAAGCTTTGCTTTGAAATAATGATGAATAATGATGAGTTGCTCGATGCATAGTTTTAAAAGACTGGAAGAGCTTTCTTCTCTGAAGGATGTGCTTCTAGTCTGGGTGCCAGGTCACATGGGAATTTTTGGGAATGAGGAGGTGGTTTTCATTGGTCTCGAGAGCCTCCTGTTGGCGTGCCTTCTGGCACATGTCTGTCAGGGTTCCAGACGTGGACAGCTTCACAGCATTCATCCTTATGGATGAGCTCACTTGGTATTCGGCAGTCCAAGATGCTCATCGGGGGCCCAGGGACAAGGCCATTAGTGAGACGTTGCTGTGTTTTTTTCACGAAGCGTTCTCAGGCATCTGGTTGGATCTCTTATTGGACATTGTGGTTTAAGGAAACATCTCTACATAATGGGACTCATGCCGGATCCATTTTGTAGAGTCTGTGAGACAGAGGTAGAAACCACCCATCCATCTTATGACTGATTGCCTGGGTTGTGAGGAAATTAGGTTCAGGACCTTTGGAAAGGAATAGGATGTCTATGGAAGAGCTTAGGCTATTTCCCCTTAAGGTTATTTTCCGATTTATTCGGACTGCAATAAGTCTTAGATGGATTAAACCCGGGTCTGGATTTTTGTTCTAGACGCGGTTTTCTGTTGTTTATCTTGGGGTAGCTATGTAGGCCCAGCGAGGCTTTGGATAGCGTAGGGTTTGGTCCCTCCCCACAGACAAATAATAATAATAACATGCATTAAAATATAAGCCGGTCTTTTTCAAGGTGTAGCTCTGCATAAATGTGATGGTCTGCAGAAGTATTATTGGAAACGTAGATATTTTTTTCAATGATATCCTCATTTTCTGACCATCGAACGGTGGCCCATCTCTCTGTCTCAGTGTGTAAACTGAATTTTCTCTATGCAAGTGTCACACAGTTTTGTCAAGACATCCAGGGGTGAAACGCCCGATATAGGTCGATATTAATAAAATGAAGCCGACTATCATGGAAAATATCTTCAGTTTTTACCATTTTTTTCCGAAAATTACTCCAACTATCTTTCATTAAACATCGTATACTGGCCTCGACAATCAATGCCTATCACTTTTATTTGAAACATTTTTTTCGATATCGAGTTCTCATCGGAAATATTTGTTTTGAGGACCCCTGCGTTCAAAAAGGGGTTTCTAGAAAATGGTCTGTATGTGTGTATGTATGTATGTGAACAACATAGCTCAAAAATGACGAATCATAGAAAATTCAAACTTGATATTCCGTTTAAGTATCACCATGGGATCCGACAGTACGTTATCTGTAAAAATTCCTCTACCGGAAGTAAGACTTTACTGAGTGTTTTTTTTTTTTTTACTTTTTTATGATTTGCTCAAAAATGGCTCCAACGATTTTTTGTGAAACTTTGTTATATCAACTACACATACAAAGTACTGCAACTTTTATTTGTAATATTTCTCCGGGAAAATTCAATTAAGGGTACTTTTGGGGGAGGGGCGGGGTTATGAAATATGTTGTTGAAATTCCGAGTTTTAAGAAAATCGGATGACCGGACGCATGTTTTTACTTGAAGTATTTTTTAATTTTCTGCTATTTTCTCTAAAAGGACTCCAACCATTTTCTTTAAACTACGTGAACTACATATTTTAGCTTGAAATCGTTATTTAATTTAATTTTAAAGTTATTCTGATTATTTAATTGTCAAGTGGATCTCCCTCCAACATCACAAATTAAAAATTAAACCCCCACGTGTTGTTTCCATTTCAAGGAAAATTTGCCCCTTTAACAACCCAAACACGTGTTCCTTTCCCCACCCAAACTGAAGCAGGCTACCACGGAAAATGACTTTGATGCTTTCCAGTCTTCTATGGGAGGTGCTGGAGGCGGACCCGATCTTGGACCTGCCTACGGACATAATGACTCCTAAGTATGACTTCCAAAAACCCTTTAAAGTCTTGATATTAGACAGAGGGGCATGGAAGAATGGGCTGCCAATTACAGGCGAATCTATGTGGTACACGGACGAGTCCATGACGGAAGATGGAGTGGGAGCCGGCGTGTACGGGGCTCATCCGAGATGTAATATCTCGGTGAGCCTGGGAGGCTAGCTACGGTCTTTCAGGCGGAGCTAGTCGCGATTATTATCTGCGCCGCCGAAATAAGAAGACGGGGAGTGCATAACTCCAGAGTCGTCATTTATTCGGATAGCCAGGCTGCTCTGCGGGCAATTGACTCGTGGGAGATCAGCTCAAGGCTGGTGTGGGACTGCCTAGGTGCACTCAAGGAAATTAGTAGCCATAATAAGGTCTTCCTGGTTTGGGTACCTGGGCACTCGGGTCACAGAGGCAATGAGGCGGCGGACCGCCTGGCCCGGGAGGGTTCAATGAGAGCGCTTATCGGGCCGGAGCCGTTCTGCGGTGTCTCAAGATGCCTCAGGAGTGCATCCATTAAGCTATGGATGCAGGACCGATCAAGGGAATGGTGGGTCAAAACTCCAGGCCAGAGGCAGGCGAAAAAGTTTATCCATAGCTACTCGCCTAAGCTAACTGCAGAATTACTCCAACTAGGCCGGGTGGCCATAAGGATAGCAGTTGGCATTCTCACTGGCCATTGTAGACTAAATAAGCACATGCATCGCATGGGCCTGGCAACGGATAGCCTGTGTAGGTTTTGTCAGGAAGAAGAGGAGACGGCACTGCATGTGGTATGTCAGTGCGAGGGGCTGGTCTGGCTAAGGTACCGCCTCTTTGGTAAAGAGAAGCTGGTGCCAACAAGCCTCAGCCAGGGCCCTCTCTCGGACCTATTAAGTCTTTTAAGGCAAGCAGGACTCGAGAGGGTGCTCTGATTGACCACCTGGGAGCCCCCCCCCATTCCACAGTCCGGTTAAGGACAGGATAGGGGGAAGGTCTCCAACTAGCGGGGTGCCACAATAGATCCTTGGGGTGTCGCGGTGGCGTAGGCTGAATAGCCATTTCCCCCGGTAGAATCTATCTATCTATCTTGATGCTTTCCAGCTCTGCGGAACCAACCGCCATAACATTCAAGGCGGTTTTTGGGAGAGAGGCGGTGTTATGTTTTTCTCTAAAGTGCTATCATAGTTGATTATACAAATTTACCATCCAAACAAAATTAATTAAATATAAATAGATTGCCAATATTCCGAGTTTCAAGAAAATTAAGAAACCGGAAGTGCGCTTTTACTGAACAATTATTTCAATTTTTGCGATTTTCACCATAAAAACATCGACGAATTTCAATTAAATTTGATATGCTAACTATAAAAATTTGTCAAATCACAATTTTGAAAATTGGAGTAAGAGAAAGTCGTGTGATTTTTTCAAAAATCAGATTTTCAACTTGAACAGTTTTTTTTAAATCGTATGTAAAGGTTGTTAGAATAAGTTCCTTCACTTGCATATAAAAAAATTGATAAAATGTAATAAGTAATAATAAAAATAACCGCTTCATGTGGTAATAACTCAAGTTTGGTTTAGATTTTTTTTTTCTTAGCTTACAAACCTTTTATCGATAGCTTTTATCGATGTGTTTAGTTTGAACACTAGTAATGTATCCTGAGCTGAATAGCAAGTATTACTTGGAATCTTTTCGCTAGTTCCTATTTTTTATTTCCTTGAAAATTCTTTCTATACAGTTTGCTTTTATCATGCACTATTGCTCTAGCAAATTACTTGTACTGCACATTCAAGAAGTAAAAAGGATTGACTCAATGAGGCCACAGTTCTTCTGTTCACATATTTCAACTCACAAATGTCTCTAGTTTTTCTTTTTAGCTTTTTTTTCTAATTTTGTGTCTTTTAATATATTTTCTTTTGATTTAATACATTTTATTAATAGCAAGCAATTCTTATAAATTGAATTTTCTAGTTTTTCACATAAATCATATAATTTCATTATTTTTCATCTAATTCAAGGAGGTTTAATAAGATTTTCATTTTCATATTTAAACATAAATTGCTTCGTTTATTAAATAAAATCTTGAAGAAGATTTACTTCTTTAACATTATTTCCATTTTTCTTTATAAGAATTTTTTATCGAAAATTACTTACTATCTGTAATTTTTACTTTCTCTTACTCCTCCTAGAAAGAGGAAGTATTGTAATCGTGTCAAATTTTCCATATCGAGTTTTCACCGGAAATATCCGTTTTGTGGTCCCCTGAGTCCAAAAAAGTGGCTTTTGTATGTATGTATGTGAATAACACAGCTCAAAAAGGAAAAACCGTAAAAATTTGAATCTTGATGTTCCGTTTAGGTATCACTAGGCATCTGACAGTTCGTTATCTGTCAAAATTCCTCAACCAGAAGTACCACTTTACTAGTTTTTATTTTTTTTATTTTTTTGGGTTTTTCTCAAAAATGGCTCCGTCGATTTTCTTCAAACTTCGTATATAAACTACACATACAAAGCGCAACAACTTCCTGAAACATTTCTCCGGAAAAATTCATTTAAGGGCAGTTATAGGGGAGGGTGTGGGGTTAGATTTTCATCTAAAGTGCTATTTCAGTTTATTAGACAATATTGTCATCTAAATAATGTAAATTAGAATCAAATATGTTGTTGAAATTCCGAGTTTGAAAAAAAAAAACGGATAACCGGAAGTGCGATTACTTTACCACTTTACTAAATAATTTTTTCACTTTTACGCGATTTCTCAAAAGTAGTTTCGACGATTTTCTTGAAGCTTCAAATATAAACTAAACATAAAAAGATCTGCAATTTTTATTTGAAACATTTCTCTAGGAAAATTCATTTTTGTGCACTTTTAGGGGAGGGGTGGTGTTATGCTTTTCTCCAAAGTGCTATTATAGTTGATTATACAATTCTATCATCCAAACAAAATTAATTAAAAATAAATAGATGGCCAAAATTTCGAATTTCAAGAAAATTAGTAAATCGGAAGTGCGCTTTTACTGGATAGTTTTTCCAGTTTTCAACGAATTTCATTAAATTTGGTACACAAACTATAAAAGTTGTCAATTACAATTTTGAGAACTGGAGTAAGAGAAAGTTGTGTGAGTGTTTCACACCAGATTTTTTTTTTTTTCCTTCGTTGTTCTAAAGGGACACTAATGTGATTGTGACAAATTTTTAAGTTTGTATTTATGCCTGTCTGTTTGTATGTGTCTTAGTAGAACAGTATAAATTGAAAATGAAGGATTCACAGGTTATTGGTCAAAATCCTTGACGAACAAATTATACCATTTTACTGAATATGATTTATTTCTTTAATAAAAAAACACTTCAAAGATTTTCTTTAAACTTCCTATAAATATTAGTCGAATGTAGTTATGTCGTCACCTATATTTGAAAAAATTTACAGTGAATAATTTATCTTTGAAGAGTTCTGAGGAAGGGATGAAGTGATGCTTCTAATATATATCAAAAATACGAGGGTCATTCAATAAGTAACGTGACAAATCGTTGTAGCTCAAAAACGATTAATTTAATCAATACAAAACTTTGGCTACTTTTCAACACAGTATCCAGCAACATTTATACACTTGACCCATCGTTCTAAATTGTGTATGCGTCTGGAATAAAATTCGAAGCCACTTTTGATTGAAAATGTTTCCCGCGAAGAGTCTCTTTAAGGGGTCAAAACCAATGGAAGTCCGATGGGTCGTAGTCGGGGCAGTAGAGGGGATCTGGAAGGATCTCCCACCCCACTTTTTGAACTGTTTCTTGAGTTAACTGTGCCGTGTGTAGGCGCGCGTTTTCATGAAGCAAAATCACGCCTTTAGTCAATAGTATACGACGTTTCGTTCGAATGGCAGGCCTTACTTTGTTTGTACTGTAATACTGACTGATGATGGATCGTTGATCTTCGAGATAGTCACAATAAATAGGCCCCAGCGAATCTCAGAATACTGTAAGCATGACTTTACCTGCAGACGGTTGGGTCTTGAATTTTTTTCGAGTGGGAAAACCCGTATGCTTTGATGCTTATACTCCGGCTTAAAATGGTTTGCCCATGTTTTATCACATGTTACAATTCTACTGAAAAAATTCTTTTTCAATTAAACATCATTCATTCAACTGTTGACTGATTTGAAACCTGGTTTGTTTGTGGGCTTCTGTAATCGGTCTTGGAACCCATCACGCACGAGTTTTCTTGTACTGCAATTTTTTCTGAATAACATTATAGACAGTTCCAACATTTGCTTGCACTTCTTCACCTATTAGTTCAACAGTAATACGCCTGTTGTCCTGAATTAACGTGTTAATGCAAGATTCATGGGAGGAAGTTGCAACTTCAACCGGTCGTCCACTTCGTTGCTAGTCACGGACACTTACACGGCCACTTTTAAACTGGTTCTACCCATTTGTAAACGTTCGAACGGTTCAATAAATTATTCCCGTACACTTTCAACATTATTTCGTGGATTTCACTACCTTTGATACCCTCTGCAATTGAAAATCTAATCACTGAGCTATTTTCTTCCAAGATGCAATGCTCGAGCGGACTCGCCATTGTTAACTGTATACATTTGAGGTTATGCTTACCAAATAAAACAGCTGATGAGAAACTAAGTACAAGGTTGTCAATTTGTCGCACGGAAACTATTGTATTCATTAAACAACTGTTTCTGAGCTACAGCGATTTGTCTTGTTACTTATATCATTTCAATATTTTAATAGTATAGTCATATATTTATGAAAAGTGCTAATGCTAATTCAATGTGTAGCTAAAATTAGTAGATAGTAGAAAATTCGTTTATCAGAATTGCGAATTTCCTAAACATTTTTTTAAAAAAAATTTCCTCAATTTTCTAAATGACAAAAGCGTTTCTTTTTCTATTTTTTTTTTAAGATTATCACTGTTATATGAAATTTCAATTTTCAAAAAATTATTTTAGGGAATTTTAAAGGAAGGTGGAAACTTCTAAACTGCTATTCATTATTATGTAGGTATATCTTCCATCCACAAGTTGTATAATTAATGATAATTTATTAAATAACAAAACAATTTTAAATATAGAGACAATTTTGTTGTTTAAATAAACAGCAGAAAATCTTATGAGTGTTTTTCTAAATTTTGTTTTACTTTTTTTGTTTTTTTTTACATCTAGCAAGAGGAAGTATAGCGTTCGTGGTTCCAATTTCCCTCGAAATACATGTATATCCGGTTCCATTTAACCGGAAATACATGTTTTGAAGTCCGCAGAGTATGAAGAAAATAAATTCTGAGTTTGGTCTTTATATTTATGTTTGTGTTTTGGTTGTCTGAGGTTGGTCTGTATGTGGTTTGAACAAAATATATCAAAAATGAAAAGTGTCTGCGCGGCAGACACCCAAGGTGCGGTGGCGAGCGTACGCCAAGAAGCAGAATGAAACAACAGTGGAAAGAAATGAAAATGAGACTTACCCTTAGCTGACGGTGAGTGATGAGTTGAAGGCTTGACGCTGAAGTGATAGGCGGACTGAAGAAGCAGCAGGTGGGTATGTGTGTGTATCAGTGTGAGTGCAGGTGTGCGTATGTATGTGTGTAGTTTGGCGAAAGAAAGATTTGAGGAGAGAGGAAGGGGGGTTAGAGTGCTTCGTGGAAGCAGGTGAAGTGGTTGATGGTACTAGAAGAACCCAGGCGCGGAAGGTGAGTAATTCTTCACTGGTGGCGAGGAAAGAGATTCTTGCGTCTCACGGAGTCAGTAAATAATTAATTTGAACGCGAAGGCGCGAATAAGGCGAATAACATATTAAGGTGAAGTAAAGGCACTGGCAAACACACGTTCACTAGGCGAGGTATAAGGAGCAAGTTTACCAGGCGAAATGAACACTACACCACAGAAGAAGAAGCGGTAACTGAGGTCAACTAGACGGGCGACAGAGAAGAGAACGGCACAATACACTGTTGACCAGACGATGTACAGAAGAGAAGTGAGTTAAGTTTTTGAGGAATACAGAAGGTTTGAAGGGTAAGGGAAACGGAAATAACGCGCGCAGTCCGAAGATGAAAGGTGCCGGCCATCCCACCACCAAAAACAGAGAGAGAGGGAAAATGCGGGGAAACGTGGGAACGCGGCGGAAGATGAAGGAAGAAACAGAAAATTATTGTTTGGAAAGTAGCAGGGGATTAAAATCCAAACGTAATAAACAGGGCAATAAATAAAATAGAAATATGGAGAAATAGAATGAAATATACACCTCAAAGGCGCCGCGACCGAACAAAAAGTATCCCAAATTTCGTGACATTTCGTTTGTGGTAGTATCACCGCAGCTGATATGAAGGTTTCGTTAAAAATCCATCACCTGGAAATGTGACCTTTATTGAACGATTTTTTTCTTTCTATTTTTTTTCTTCACATTTTCATGATTTTCTTGAAAACTGCTCCAACGTTTTTTTTTGTTTTTTTTTTAACTTCTTTATACTATCTATATACATAAATATCTATCAAAAATATTTTCCGTGATTGCCTGGCTTCTTTTTGTGGTTATCGAACGGTTTCTTATGTTCGCCTATATATCAGGATGTTTTTATTAAAACTGTGTGATAATAGATTTGCACAAAGCAAATTTAGTTCATTTACGAGTGTTTCTTAACTAACTTTGCTCTGAGCAAATCTGCATTATCGTACGGTTTTATCAAAACATGCTGATTGTGGGCGAACGCCTGGAAACCTGTCGATGAATACAAAAAGTAGTAAGGCTATCACGGAAAATATGTAGGATGCTTTTCAGCACTGCGGAACCATTACTAAAATAACGATTTGTTTTGAAGTTGAAATATAACCCGACAATTCTGTATTTATGTTAAAGTTTCGAAGAAAAAAAAAAGAAGAATTGTGAGAATAATCAAAATTGGTCACTTTTATGTTTTTTTGTTTTTTTTTTTAATTTGAGGCGCGTCAACATCTATGGTCATTAGCGCCGGAGCCTTCTCAGTGTCGGCCTCCGGACAGTGTTCTCTCGTTACAGATAACACTGTCCATTACCGGACAGTGAGCTGAGCTGTAGAGGCTCCTAGGTAGAAAAAAATTTAAGTGTAGCACAGCTGAACTTGAACCCGGGTCCTCCGCGTGGAAGTCCATTACACTAACCACATAGCTATTCCCTTCCCTACTGTTATAATTACTGTCATTTTTAAAAAACTGTAATAAGAGTAAGTCGTGTGAGTACGTATTTCACATTAGATATTTTTCAATTATTTACAGGCATTAATAAAATTGATTTATTTATTTATTTATTAACAAGCTTATAGGTGCAACACCTTTAGCCCGGAGTTGCTACAAATGAAAAAAGAACTTAAAGTACACATTCCATGAATTAAAGTAATAAAATACAAATAATAACATCATACATAATAATACATAATTGAGGTGATGAAAAACTAAGGAAGAAAAAACAAAAATAACCAGACCGGTACATAAACAAAAAAGGATAACCCGAATGACATCATTCGTTTATCAAAAAACTTTTAATTTTTAAAGCCTCAGAAACATAGTTATAAACATCACACATTTGTAATTTAGACCCAATTGATAACAAAGTCTGGTACTGATGTTGGGGAGGTGACAAGGAATCAATATACTTTGCTAAGTAATATGTACGTAAAACTTGGTAAACGGGGCAGTCAAATAGAAAATGGATTAAAGAATCGGGGGGCCAAGTCATGGCACAGACTGCAGATACTATTACTGTCAAAAACATATTTAATGCCATTACAGTACAGAGTTGCAGTTCTAAGGTTTGCTAATCTTAACTGAAGTATAATCCTTAATAAATTAATTGAACAACTCCAATCTAAATAATTCTCTGTTAGGCCTAAGACGCTTAAATTTCTGTACTGTGCATTAAATCTGCAAGAATCTACAACATAATGGATATCTTCAATTAAACACATATTTTTAAATCGTAATATTAGATTCTTGAGCTCCCGTTTAATGACCCGTTGGTCCAAGGATCGTAAAATTTCTGCCGAACCTATAGGTGTTAAGAAGCTACTCAATTTAGATATCCAGTTATACTTACAAAAAGCACCATGTAAATGTTTTTGGAAAAGAACATCAAAGCAGATTCTGGGCAGTCTTCCTGAAGGCATTTTCAGAATTTTTAATAAAAAATTCAACATTAATTTAAAAACGGCAACTTTCAATGGGTTAAGTCCAAATTCTAATCTAATAAAACTATTAGGGGTGGACATATTTAAATTAAAGATTCGCTTTATAAATTGGAGCTTACTTTCTCAATTTGATTAACAAATTGATAAAATTGATATGTAATGAATAGAAAATATAACGAATAAATAAGATTCTGTCAATTCCCCCCCTCCCCCCGCTTTTATAACAGAATTAGACAAATGAAAAGGTTAAGATAGTGATTTTTTTTTTTTAATTAAATAAAATGTAAATCCTTGCAGCCAAAAACCAATTAGAACTGATTGCAATTAGAATCTTGTCTAGTTAAAACATCCAACACTGTATACAATCTGGTTTAATCCATTTAGAAAAAGAAGCATTGGCCCTACATGAGACACTGCTGCCAAAGAAATTGGCCCAAGACTGGTGGTTATCATTTTATCAGAGTAAAGGACAATGTTGGGATAAGAATAAAGGAAGTTTTGCTTTTAGAATTACTAAGAATATCTCTCAATCATTTTCTGTTTATAAAATCGAGATATTTCAAACATATTATGGAAATATTATTTAATAACATTTTTGTTAGCCCAATTATTGACAGTTTTTTTTTGAAATCATGGAATTTTCCACTACTAAAAATACATTGCAATCAAAAAAACATTAGGCTTTACTAATTTTTTTCGAAACGAAAAAGTCAGCATTTTTTTTTTCCCCTTCAATAATTTATTTGCAAAGAAGTCAATAGATAGAATAATGAAATGTGATGAACATGAGAAGAAAATATCCAGTGGTATTACTTCATGACGTTGAAGTTCATTTAAAAAAGGTCCTAGGGCCACTGACGCTTCATGCGTCGGGATGGATTATCGGGTAAGGTTTGACTAACAAGTTGTTGAACCAAAGGATTATGATGATGGGACATAGGGAGTTATGGAATCTTTGATAGCGGGATTTAATTAGATCGGACACAAATAGAATGGATAGGTCATTATGTAAGGTTTTATTGGAGACATATGAAGAGGAGCATTGGTAATTTTTCGTAGAATTTTGGACTGTAAGGATTGGATGCAATAAACGTTGGAATGCTTAGTGGAACCCCATATCTCTAGTCCGAAACTCAATATTGGTCGCAATAAAGTTTTGTACGGTGTATTATTTTTTTTAAATAAGTTTGGATCGTTTTGTCTAAGAGTCTTGATAGGATAAGAAATCATCTATTAGTTTCAATCCTATTCAGTATAGTATGTATTCCAGGTTAGTCTTTTGTCCATATATAAACCCAAGATAGCTCTATCAGCAGTAGCTAGGAAGGTGTTATTTAATTTAACACCAGGACAGAAGGAGTGATGAAGTGTAAACGTGGTGTGAATACATTTCTTTTCATTAAGTTTTATCTTCCACTTTTTTTAGCACCACTCTTCTATTAAGGAAAGATGATCTTGAAGATGACTGCAGGCAATAGTAGGTTCGGTATGGGAGGATAGAATAGCAGTATCATCAGCGAAGGTTGATGTCACTGTTTTAGGGTGTAGGAGAAGGTCAGCAGTTTATATTGTGTATAAAATTGGACCAAGGATACTACCTTGCAGTATTCCAGCTTTCACAGGGAAATAAGGAGAAAAGGAAGAACCCTGAGAGATTTGGTAAAACCGGACACTCGGGTATGATTTAAGTTCAAGGAAGTAGGTATACGGTAGGATGCCTTTGAGTTTCCACAATAGTCCAGGGTGCCACACTTTATCGAAAGCAAGTAAACTTATCTCAGCTCATGAATAAAGAGGCTGGCAGATCTGTTCCTCTAAACTAACTCCTCTATGTATGGTTATAAATTGTATCGATAAAATTCCTACTTTGAAGAAAATTGAGTAATCGAAGAGCAGCTTACATAATGCACTCTTAAATGCTTACTATATTCAAACAATTGGAATGCTAAATGTATAAATATAAACGTCACACTTATTTTGAATTTTTTTTCTCGAAAAAAGATTTCATAGATAAGTTAAGATTTGCAAATCTAAAATTGTATTTCTAGCCTAAATTGGAACGCTGTTATATGGTCTGCCAAGTGGCTACATTACGATCTGACTCTTAAATTATGTGTGTGCTTTAAAAATAAACAGAGTAATCTGATTTACAACTATGGCTTCAACCTGCCTTGCTGCGCAAAGTGTTCTTTGTGGTTAGCATGTGCAATCATGCCTGCTCGAATGGCTATAGAACGAGAAAGAATAAATGAATAAGGATTGACAAAGGAGAAGGCGAGTCTCGTTCCACCACGGCCTACACTAAGACGTCTATTGCAGATCCCCTATGGTTATAGCACATTCCTCAGCTTCACCTTCAAATCAGGGCGTCATGAAGGTGTGGCTTCCGAATTCTCAGTTGAATTATTGAATATTCTCAGTCTCAGGACGTCGGTATGTGGCGTCACCATCGCCCACTCTTCGGGGTGCAATCAGTCTCTGGCTCTCTAGGTTGGGAAATCCCTCACCCCACCTAATCCAATCCTGATCCTTTCCCCTTGCAGGGTTGCCAGTAAGTTACCTGGGTTACTGAAACCCCTGTGCCTGAGGCAATGGACAAGAATCAGTAGATGGACATTAGATGCATCGGCGTGCGATCAGTCACGCTAGCTCGGTAGAGTTGAAATACTGAACTGCGGGTGCAAGCACCAGTTTCCAAGCCAATTGCTTGCAATTGAGGTTGCATTCGTAGTGGCCGTGATTCAAGCAACAACTCCAATGGACGAGGTCAGGAGTTGAGCGGGAGGAGACTCGCAATATAAATTAAACCCCGGAGCCAGCCCGTAGCTGGAAGCGCATTTGCTGTGTGTGGGCGGTTCACCAGAGCTTGCTAGGGGGTGCCTTCCCAAGCTTATGGGAGTGAAGTGTGACCACTTTGTGGAATCACTTTGTGCGCTGGTTGAGCGTATATGGGTCAAGCGGGGGGTGTGTGCCGAGGCACTTCCGCCGTGGAGAAGCTAAAAGTTTCTCCATGGTGGTGACATCCCTCTCTTATTAAACGATCCTGTTGCTTGCAACGGAGGACTGGTAAACCCGAGAGGGTAGGCACGGTCCTAAACCTACACCCCAGTACCAAGAGGAAAGGGGTATCACGGGAAGCATGTCCCAACCTTCCCAGCTGTCCTCGCCACACTTACAGAGGATGTGTACCTGTGTTTCTTCCTCATCTTGCAGAAACGGCATAGCGTGTTATCTGCAAGTAGTTGTTGGTGCATGTGCCTATTCAGCCTACAATGCCCTGTTAATAGACCCACTATTAGACTTATGTTCCTTCGGCTATTGCTTAGTAAGGCCCATGTAAATTTAGGCAAATGTTTCTTAATGAGGAGTTTAGCCTGCCTCTGTCTTGGTGTTCTCTCCCACCATTGCAGACTTGTTCTTCTACCAAACTTTGATAGAAGTTTGAATTAGGCTCCTGGACAACCCGCAAAAAAAGGTTCGGGGCAAATAAAGGTATCCTTCAAGCCCTCTCTCGTTAGGACATCCGCCCTTTTGTTTTTTTAGAAACCCTGCATGTCCCAGCACTCAGAGACAGTGACTGCTTATTCCAAGCATTCATTATTGCAAGCATTAATATGCCCTCCCCCCCAAAAAATAATATGCCTTGCAAAGTTAGAACATATTTTAATTACGCCCATTATTAACAAAAATATATTATAATTAAAAAAATGTTGGAAATTAAAAAAAAAATTTGTTTATTTCAATTAAAAATATTGTTTAAAGAATATTATGAAAGCAATTATAAGTTAGCGAAATAAAAATTAGCCATTTTTAAGTGAAGAGGTATGGACGTAATTGTTGGCTACTTTAAAAATTAAAAAGTGAAAGCAAAAGTTTCAATTAAAAGACTAGTCCAAGCAGCTTATTGTTTTGATATTTTTAATTTTGACATAATTTGATTCATCATAATTTGAGCCGTAAGATTTCATCATTTTAATAAACCATTCTAAAATGATTAATTTTTTACTTTCTCATATTCCTAGAAGGGCGTAATTGAGATTCCACCGGAAAAACACTTTGAAAGGCTTCTGAGAGAAACAAAAAAAAAGTTTTTAGCGCATGAATGTGTGTTTAGGATTAAAAAAATGTATGTATAATACACATAAAATACTTTAGAAATGAAAAATAGCAGAAAGCGGTGTAAACTTGATATTCCATTTAAATATGACCATCGCATTTGACAGAAAGGTTTCCTGGAAAATCCTTCACCTGAAATAACGAATTTACCAGATATATATATATTTTTTTTAATTTTTCGAAAAACAGTTCCAAGAAGATTTTCTTTAAACTTCTTATATAATCTACACACATAAATACTTTGGCTTTAATTTGTTAATTTTCCTTGAAAAATTGAATTTTTCGGGTGCTTCTATAGGAAACAATGGCGTTAAACTTTCCACTAAAGTAAGATTTCAGTTGTATGGTTTTGTCGTCTATATAATATTAATAAACATTAGCAAGATTGTGAGAATTTCAAATTTGAAAGAAAGAAAATTGGTTAACCGGAAATCACTTTTACTATCTGGCTGGTTAAATAGCTGTCCCCCACTATATCTTTATATTGTAACGCAGCCACTGGTGCAATCTAGGAGAGAAAGCAGGTACCTCAAGTTCTCCTAGTGGCCGCTAGAAAGCGCTCTAGCTCTTTCCAGAATATTCTAGAACCTTCCAGCCCCTTCTCCACCGGTATAAATTTGTGAAACAACAGCCAGTTTACAGAGAGTCTTGTTACAAACGGAGTGCGCGTTTGTGAATCGTAAATAAAAAGTGAACTTTTGTTGGTTTAAACTCTGTATTAATTATGTATTCTCTCTCCCTTCCTAGCGCTACGGCCCATTGAGTACCAAGGCTTGCTCAACAATTGTCCCCCATTCCTCTCTATCAACTGCCTCCCACCACCATCTTTTGACTCCAATCTTCTTCAAATCCTCTTCTACATCCTCCAGCCACCTCACACGTGGCCTTCCTTTCTTTCTCATTCTCCCAATCTTACCATTTAACTTTTTTTTTTGGGGAACTCTTCCTATACCAATCCTCTCCACATGTCCCAACGATCTCAATCTATTCTTTTTAACAGTAGCAACTATGTCCGGCTGGCTATACTTTTCTCCAATTTCAGAGTTGCTCAAAATTTTAATTTCACCGTTAACACACTTCGGGCCATATATTTTCCTTGCCCACACGTTGAGAAGTCTCTCACTCGCTTTTGTGAGGACCCACGCTTTACTGCCATACATGACTACCAGTCGTATTATGGTCTTATACACTAACACTCTCATACTAAGAGATAGTCTGTTGAAATTTAAAACCTGCTGGACTGCATAGTAACAACGATTCCCTGCAGCAATCCTTGCTTTTATTTCTGTTACCATGTCATTGTCTGCAGTAAATAACGTTCCAAGATATTTAAATTCGTGTTCGACCGGAAATTCATGCTGAAGAAACTTTATTGTTGATTGTCCTCTTCTAGGAGATTCCAGCGACATTCTCACGTACGCGGTTTTAAGGTCATTTATTTTAAGCCCCCGACTATTCGCTCCCTTATCGAATTCTTCAAGAACTCCAGACATTGCTGACAATGTTCTGAATGAAATGACCACATCATCGGCGAAGGCCATTTGCTGAGTTAGCCGGTTGCATATCGTCCCTCCTGGGTTGGTGCGGACCCTCATCACACCTTCCATTACGAAGTTAAAAATGGTTGGAGCTAGTGGGTCACCTTGCCTTATGCCACAGCCTACAGTGAATTCATTAGTCAGGCTATTCCGTACTTTAACCCGACACTTGATACCTTGGAGAGTCATTCGACACCTGCGAATTAATTTCTTGGGTACTCCAAATTGTACCATATCTTTAAAAATGTTAGACCTTTCTCCACTGTCATATGCCTGCTTTAGATCTACAAATAAATGATGCAGGCTAACATTATACTCATGTGCTTTTTCATTCATTTGTCTCAACTGTAGATCGGTCTCTTCGGGAATCCACTCTGATACTCACCCACTTCTTTTTCCATATAGGGTGCTATTCTTGTATTTAATGCAACGGAGAGAATCTTATAGGCCGTACTTAATAGAGCAATACCCCCATAATTATCGGACTTCAGCTTATCTCCTTTTTTGTAGATCGGGCAGATAACTGCCACGATCCATTCCTATGGCATTTTTTTCTTTCGTCCAAATTTCATATATAATTTTATACAGTTCATCCCACAATTTTTCTCCTCCGTATTTAAGGATCTCTGCATTCACCCCCATCAACTCCTGGTGCTTTATTATTTTTCAGGCCATGAATAATCTCAATAACTTCCTCTTTCTCCCTAGGGACATCCTCATCATTAAAATCTTCTTCCTCAGAGAACACGTCTTCATCCATCATCTCGACCTTAGTACTCCTAGGATTAAGTAATTTTTCAAAAACTCGTTTCCATCATTAATTATTATTAAGTGCTTTATTTGTAATTTATTGTGTAAAACAATAAATCGGTTTTTTTTCTTATTGAAGTTTATAGTGTTTTATCTAGACGAACCCATTTAGAAACTAGTTGTTGCAGTAGCTAGTTCAGTGGGAAAAACGTTACAATATTTATTAGGACAATTGAATAAATTTTGTTATTCAAAGAAATTTGTCAATTATATAGAATGGTATTATAATGTATGTTATAGTAAAATAATGTACTGTGTGTGTGTTTCACATCTAGAAATTTTTTATCGCTTAATGCACTTGTCTATCTAAGGGTCGATCTTTTGATGCATTATTCTGAAAAGAAGAAACATGTAAAACCTTTCATCTTATATTTTAAAACAGCCGGATTAAAAAAGAAAATGACAAGAATATTAAAAAAAAAAAAAAATATAAATACTGCTGAGAAAATTTAAGTAAAAGAAATATAATCCCCCCCAAAACATGAAAATCGAAATAAGGGCGGGGTGTGTTTGCCAGTTATCCCTCTAACAACTTTTCTTCCTTCTAAACCTACTAACTACAAAGGAGATCCTCTTTTTTCACCTTGTCGCCTATTTAAAACAGACCGTCACTTTCAGGCACTGTCCTCCTTTCATACAAGCATTTCCTTACCTTTTTTTACTGGGTATTTACAGCATCCACTCTCTATACTTGTAATCTTCTATTTCACTATACTTCTTGTTCTTACAATACACTGCTATTACCAACACTTACAACAGATAGCAACAATTAAAAAATGCAGACATACTAGGGGGGGGGGGGTACTTGTAACAACCTAAGTCATAAGGTTTGAAGTAATTACAATGTTTTTCCCGAAGACAGGGCCAATAACGTTTGAAATTTATGGGTCGATTTGTTTCTCAGAATCCAATAAAATATATTCTTCCCGAATGTTTTTTTTTTTTTTTTTTAAATAAAAGTGATATTTTTACAACTGGTAACAGGAAATGACTGGGGTAAAGCTAGGAGAGATGACGCACATTTCAACGTTATGCCTTGTATCAAAATATAGGAGTTATATTAAAAAGGTAATTCTTATAAAACATATGTCAACTACTATTATGTGCAAAAAAATGTTATTTTTCAAAATAAAGACATTCTCATTTATTCCAGAAACAAAATACAAATACACCACATTTGGCCGTCTCTCCTATTATGGTAGGATAGATGACGCACCAAGGTAGGAGACCTTCCTCTGTGAAGTTAACATGGCTGATCGTATAAAACTTGGTAAAAACTACGTCTACGAGTCCAACTTTAACGACAGCAGGAAATCTTTTATTTCAGTTGCAGTTAATATAGTATATAGAAATTTACTAAGCGCTAGGAAAATACAGGTATTCACCAGATATATCTGATGCGTATAAATGTTCATGGAACACTGAAAACACACAAAATAACTGAAAATTCTGCAATTCGTTCCCTTCTGATCTCTCTACACCTGGACTAACTTCCATGAAGCCACATGGTGGCAAACAGGAGAATTAAAGCCTGCGTCTTCTCTCCTACCCCCGTCATCTCTCCTAGCTTTACCCTATTACATTTTAACAATGTTTTTTTTTTGTCCAATTAAAGGGAGGGAGAAGAGTAATGTGGCGGGAAGAATGATGATGATAATGGTATGCGATTTGTGTAGAATGGATAGCTTTGGTTGATGTGAGGAGCTAACCCAACCCTCACTCAAAAAAAAAAAAAAAACATACTGCGTCGAGAATCCTAAGAGCAGGATGAGTAACCCATTTGAGAAGTAACCGTACTCGAAACAAATCGAACCACAAACACATTGGGAAATAGCCTAAGCTATACACAAACCAATCCTATACCGGCCCAAATATTAATTTTTTTTATATTTAATTTTTATTGTTATTTACAACAGCATAGTTCCCATAAGTAAATGTGTGCGAGCAATTATAAACAAAAGAGAGGAGAAACTACCCAGCGGTAGCACTCCTAATAAATATTGTTAATGTTCGTTATCTGCTGTGTTGTTGTTGTTATTGTTCGTTATCTTCTGTGAGCAAGTCTCGAGGCCATTGACGTTTCAGGCGTCGGGAAGAATTGTCAGGGAAGGTTCGGGACGAAAGACGATGTACAAGAGGATTGTGATGAGAGGATAAGGTCATATGTTAGAGACATAGTAGGGAGCGTTGACAATGGTTCTAAGGATTTTGGATTGCAGGGACTGGACGCGTTGAAGGTTGGAACGCTTAGTTGATACCCAGGGTTCAATTCTGTAGGCCCTAACAGGTTTTAAGATGGCTATATAAATGAGTCTTTTATTTTGTAGTATGAGTTTCGAACTGTTGTCCAAGAAGTCTTTTGAGTAGTCTGAATCGTATGTTCAGTTCTTTTATTTTGAGTCGTGTTGATTTAGTAATTTAGTCGTGGATTCCATGTTAGTCGTTTGTCAATGCAAAGCCAGCAGGAGGTAATGGGACACTGTTATAGTATATAGGTGGAGAGGTAATGTGTCGAAGGGTTAATGTGACATGTTGGCATTTGTTTGCGTTTAGTTTTATTCTCCAAGTTTGGAACCATGATTCAAGAGATGATTGATGGTTCTGTAGCTGTCTATGGGATATAACTAGCTCAGTATGGGTAGAAAGGATGGCTGTATCTTCTGCGAAGGAAGAAATAACTGTTTCAGGGTGGCTTGGGAAGTCTGCTGTGTATACTGTAAATAATAAAGGTCCTAGGATGCTGCCTTGCATAAATATTAATTTCTTTTTTTTTTTATCCTTAAATTAATTTTTCTCACAACCCTAGCAATCTGTCATAAAATGGATGTGTGCTCCTTCCGCTATCGCCCAAACACTACAAAAGGGGTCTGTGCCCCACCACTACATAGAGCTTTCTCTTCCAGCCACAAATGTGCTGTTAGGTGCCACTTTAGTTTTTACAGTATGTTTTCACCTGGGGAAACATTAAGGAAAATCAAATTAATTTTAAAAATTCAAATAGTCAACAGCAAGTTGTCAACTGCAGAACATTGAATGATTAATTAATTTTGTTAATTCTTCTAAAATATACGTGTTGAAATAAAATTACAACATGGCGGCCTTACTAATTACAACTTGCGTTTCTGCACGATTACCTTTATTTTTCATAAAATAATCAAATTTACTAGCTTTTTCTTTAATACTTTATATTTAATGTATAAAAGAATAAATATGACGTCAGAAATACTTTTATTTTTTTGGATTTTTATTGCAAAATCTGATAATTTATAAAATACCTATGAGAGAAAAATTACTAAAGAAATTTGGAACTATATTTTTTCATAGAAATAATTAACAATAATTAATTAACCAATCAGATGTATCTATTAGTTGGCTTATCGGCCAGGAGGTATCCAAGAAAACACCAAATAATTTTTAAGTGTTTTTTTTTTATTTGAAACTCGACGTTTCCGCAAACATTGTTTACCTTCTTCAGGGGCTATCTATAATGAAAAAATATAAGAAAGCGTTGTGGTTATTTATTGGCTGCTTATTTCTTTAAAATTGTTATGATTTTCCTGGGTTTATTTAGGGAATGAACCTCTTTGCAGCCTTATTTTCCCCAAAGTTTCGGCATTTCACATGCCATTATCATAGGATTAACAATGTTTATATCTGAAATTTTTACAAAGTGCATAAAGATTTATAATTATATAGAGAAATTGTATATTAATTGAATATTTGTTGTCCACAAATCTCGACATATATTTTATATATAAAACAAGGGAAATATCTTCCACTTGATATATATACGAGTTCCAGTTGATATATATCTCGTATATCATAAACACGCAACCAACAACGCTACATTATCAGAATACAAAACTAATATAAGGTTGATATTTATAATTTGTGGACAATAAATATTCAATTAATATATATAATTTCTCTATATATTTACAAATCATTATGCACTTTGTAAAAATTTTAGATATAAAAATTGTTAATCCTATGATAATGGCATGTGGAATGCCGAAACGTTGGAGAAACTAAATGTATAATTTTATAATAAAAAAAAAAAAATAAGGCTGCAAAGAGGTTCATTCCCTAAATAAACCCAGGAAAATCATAAGAATTATAAAGAAAATGGTATTTTGAAATTTTTTGAGTGTCTCATAGTGATGTTTAATCTTGAAATTCCGTTTCGGCATCACCAATTTATACGAATATGAAAGATTGGACCAAAATGTGTCACTCGGATATGAAAGTTTACTGTAGTGTTTTTCTTCAGTTATTCGCAATTTTGTCGAAAATGTGTAAGTGATTTTCCTTTAAAATTAGTAGGTATTACTAATATGCACATATAATTAGGTCTATCGCTTTCATGGGGAAACAATTGTTTTACGAATATTTACTTGGGGGGGGGTGATCGAAGGGGAAAGGTATAAACTTGAGGTAGAAAGTAACTAAGTAGGTAATATTGCTAGGTACCTACCTACTTAGCCTCCTACCCAGGGATTGACATCACATAATTGTTTATTGTTGTAAAATAGATGTTGAGATTCGGACATGAAAAACCTCTTTTTAAATTTTCACCGACGTTTCGGCAAATTTATTGCCGTCTTCAATGCCTGTACAAAGGTTTTAATACAAATCAGAAACTAACAAACATTTCCTTTCCAATCATCCATATAATTAGAAAATCAACTTTGTTAAATCTTTTTTGAAACGTGCACTTCAATCTTAGCCATCCTCGTTTCCAAGAGGACAACAGATTAAAATTATCCAAGATAATATTTAAAAATAATGGCTATCCTGTCCATATAGTACAAAAAATATTAGATTATCTATCCACGGATAACATGACCAACCTAATTCATTCTACGCCATCACAGCAACTTCCAAAAACCTATATCTCTATCCCATACATAGAGGATCTATCAGAAAAAATAGCCAAAAACTTCAAGAAATATAATCTTTCCATCGCTCACAAAAACTCCAATCCTCTAAAAAAAAAAACTTTTCTAAACTCAAAGACCCCAAATCCACAACTTTATTATCAGATGTTATTTATAAAATAAATTGTATACAATGCCCAGCTACATACATAGGACACACATCTCGTGATGTAAAAATTGACTGTACCAACATAAATACGACTGTGATTACTACATAATACGAAATGGACATGACTACAGCACTAACCAAACATTGCATACAACACAAATACTAACAATAATAATAAAAAAATAAATATATTGGAAATGATACATATTAAAAAAGATAAATTATTTATTAATTTTAGAACAGATACGAACAACCTATCCCTCAGTTATAACAGTCTCCTGGAATTCCCTTAACAACATATACAATAAGACAGGTTTTTCCCATCCGCTCTCCTAGCCCTTTATAAACCTTGCACATCCAGTTTCTGTGTGATGGATGCCAGAATTGTAGAAATTATTTCTATTTTATTTGAGAGAAAATATAACACTCGCTGGCAAAAAGGGTACAGACAGGTAGAAGACTACAGTTACAGAAAGAGTTCAAAGGACCTGGTTAGCTTTGTCTTTTAGAGTTCACAGAACTTTGGTAGCTTTGTCTTTTCACCCCTTCTTTCAGGGGAAGATTTGTACTAACAAGAGAAGGCATTCTTTCAAGAACAGTCTGCATTCTGCTTTCAAACAAGAACAGTCTGAAACAGACAATCTACCAGTAAACATCAGTGCCAGTTTAAACTTTAATCTTAAGTAAAATCAATCTAACTAGTTTCCACAATATATTAATAAGTTTATACATTCTTTGCTAATAACTTGTAATTATTATTTTATTAGAATATATTTATTGTTAACAGTGTGATCTCTTGATTATTCCTTAATACTTCTATAGTAGGGTAAAAAGACCGGTTCTGGCGCAAGGGCTACGGAGCCAAGCCTTTTTTGGGGGTTGCAAGAACGCCGCTGCCATCATCCAAATCAATGAGCTTAATTCAAAGATGACGTCATCAGATTAAATATTATCCAAATCGCGCCCCACCCCCACCCCCAGGCCAGACCTAAATTCAAAAGATAGCCCCCAACCTCCCACCCCAGGCCAGACCTAAATTCAAGAGAAAAAAAAAGATTTCTACATGACCTTGAATCGAACCAGCAAACCCAGCACTCACAGTCGGGTATCTAAACCAGTAGACCACCGATGCCACTCGGTCCTATGTAGAAAAAG
>JAAEAF010013769.1:0-14296 GCA_011037195.1 Triatoma infestans | reverse complement strand
GAACATAAGTTGGTTGCCGGCATCGCAAATTACAATTATTACATGCCGCGCCCCTATATTTGCCTGAAATATGACAATGATCCCGCACCTTATGGTTGGCTTCGCTGAATGTATGATTGCAGAGATAACAGGTATCAGCTGCCTTCCATTCTCTTTCTTCTAACTCACTAATCACTATGTCCACATTTTTGTTTAACATCTTGCCAATGACTGTTGATAAATCGCTTAGATGACGTAAGAATTTTTCGGCTGCATTCTCTCCCCTCTATAGAAATGGTTCTTTAAGCGTCCAAAGATGTTCTATTTCATCGGTGGGTTTTACATAGGCGCAGAAAGAAAACGGTTCATGTTCCTGATAGTTCGTTGTAGATGATCGGGCTGGGGAAGGCGCACATGAATATATAGGTTTTAAAAGGCACTCGAAATCGGCGTAAATCACAAAATTTGCTTTTAGCTGGCGGTCAACGTTTTTAAATTCAATAAAAGGTTCTTCAGTTGGGAGTTTAACAGCTGCCGGATTGTTATTGCCACAATATATCTTGTGTTCTTGTAGTTTATCCTCTGCCGATTTTCCATACTGCCCATCAAAGTGTGTAAAACAGCGTTTACACAACTGTATTGCATGCGTATGTTTTGTTATTTGCCCGGAAACCAACTTATTTAAATGTTTAATAAAAATATAATGTTGTTTTTCTCCATCTTGCATGAGTAAAAGATCACGATGATCTTGCAGTTCTTCTTTAACAACCTTCAGCGGGTAAACACTATTATCACCATCCAACCCGAATACATTTATTGATATATTGTTTACCTTTTCGAACTTTTTGATCTGGTGAAGAGGCGTGGGGAATGAAACGCAATCAAAATTATAAGGATGAACCAGCGTTTTATATTTACTAACACGTTGAGGGTTTGTATCCACAAATTTTGCTAATACAGCATATTTAAAACACTCCTCGTCGTAATTCTCCGGATTTATACAAGCCTTCTTAGCAGCGATAGATTTAGGAAGATTTTGATATATTGTCCGACCCCCCTATCGGCTTGTACATGTTATCCGCAACCTTTGCTCCATCTATCCACAACCATCTTTCCATCCCCATCTTCTCTAACTTCCTCTTCCTTTCGTTCAACTAATTTTCTGATATATGTTCGAGAAACTCACCGATATCTGTGTCCATATAAATGGCCTTATTCCGAGTTTTAAATGATCTATCAGTTTGTTCCCCGAGTGTGTTCTCAAACAGACATTCCACCACTATATAAATTTTTAGCGTACGTTTCTCTTCCAATTGTTGTTTAATGAGCTCGTATAGACGCCTTTTAATCGACTGCAGAAACGTAGATAGATCTTCAAATTCCGCTGATTGCAGAAAATATGACCTTATTCTCCCCCGACATGCCGATTCATATTCTTCAGATGCCCGTTTTAACAATTCCGCTTTAGTCGGTGCCACACAGGCCTTCTCAGCGCCTGAATCATCATATCGCGCTTTCTTACAGGAGGCTGCTGGTCTATTTCATGTCGCTCGCCGTTATATCTATTCAAAAAAGTCCGTTTACAGCCATTACAGACATATATCTGGTTCGCATTGCAGTATCTTTGGTGGCGATAGAGATTATTCTTCAAAGTGAATGTTTTTCTGCATTTTTCACTGCTAAATGTTGCCATCTTGAACGATGTTTGAAGTGTAGAAAGTCACACTAAGACTGAGATCCATACCTCACGCATCCATATTTATACCTTCGGGAACCGACTTTGCGCATGCGCATAACTTTTCCCCAAAATGTAACACAATCTAGAGTAATAAAGTACAAAACAAGTTTTAAGCATGTGCATAGCATTTCTCAAATGTGACACGATCTAGAGTAATAAAGTACAAAACCATTGTTGCGCATGCGCATAGCATTTCTCAAATCTAGAGTAAATTGGTATATTAATAAACAGAAATAGCACTTTTAGGAGACAACCTAACCCCCCACCTCCGCCTCACAGGTGCCTAAAATGCATTTTCCCAGAGAAATATTTCAAATAAAAATTGTAGATCCGTGTATGTGTAGTTGATATATCAATTTTACTGAAAATTGTTGGAACTATTTTGAAATGATTGCAAAATCCATTCAGTAAAGTGGTACTTCCGCTTGAGGAATTTCGACAGATAACGTACTTCTGGAACCCCATGTGATACCCCAGACGGAATAGCGTGTTTGAACTAATTACTATAACACTAAACAGAAAATGGTTAAATATTACGTAATGTTCTAAAAATAGAACTTTAGAGGCGGTGACCTTGAAAGGAAGTTAAAACTATAAACAATTAGCTATCGAATATGCATATTTACATATTTGTAAAAAATGAATGTGTGTGTGTGTGTGTGTCGGATTCATTGACCTTTAGATAGCAAGACTATGCGTGTTTTTTGCAACATTGTGCCAGACTTGATTGAAGTATTATTATTTCGCGCTGTTTGAAACACCAATTTTGGCGGAAAAAAAATTTTTAAAAAACTTGTTTTATTTCCTTAAAAATATAATATTAAAAATCATTCACTCATTTCATTTATTTATTGTGATGAAGAACCATCTGTAATCTATAAAAACAGATTTAAATGATAAATATAAATACAAGCGAGAGTGTTTTCTACTTCAAACACGCATGACCAACTCCATGCCGGCCTGGTCATACTCTGAATATAAACTCTCGCAGAAGGTTGGAGGGGTGAGGGCAAATGAGGCAATCCCCACTTTACATCATTAATATTCCCCCTCCTGCCAATAGAAAGAACGCAGCGAATTTTAGGTGAACAATAGGGCATATATGTAAGCAGTTTTTCTCTTCCAAAAATATTTTTTAAGAAAATGCACTTAGTATTCCAAATTAATGAAATTCATCGGTGTTTTTATGGAAAAATCATAAAAACTAAAAACTGTTCAGTAAAACACAGTTCCGGCTTACTAATTTTTCTTGAAACTCCGAGTTTCAAGAAAAATTAGTAAGCCGGAACTGTGTTTTACTGAACAGTTTTTAGTTTTTATGATTTTTCCATAAAAACACCGATGAATTTCATTAATTTGGAATACTAAGTGCATTTTCTTAAAAAATATTTTTGGAAGAGAAAAACTGCTTACATATATGCCCTATTGTTCACCTAAGATTCGCTGCGTTCTTTCTATTGGCAGTAGGGGGAATATTAATGATGTAAAGTGGGGATTGCCTCATTTGCCCTCACCCCTCCAACCTTCTGCGAGAGTTTATATTCAGAGTATGACCAGGCCGGCATGGAGTTGGTCATGCGTGTTTGAAGTAGAAAACACTCTCGCTTGTATTTATATTTATCATTTAAATCTGTTTTTATAGATTACAGAGGGTTCTTCATCACAATAAATAAATGAAATGAGTGAATGATTTGTAATATTATATTTTTAAGGAAATAAAACAAGTTTTTTAAAAATTTTTTTTCCGCCAAAATTGGTGTTTCAAACAGCGCGAAATAATAATACTTCAATCAAGTCTGGCACAATGTTGCAAAAAACATGCATAGTCTTGCTATCTAAAGGTCAATGAATCCGACACACACACACACACACATTCATTTTTTACCAATATGTAAATATGCATATTCGATAGCTAATTGTTTATAGTTTTAACTTCCTTTCAAGGTCACCGCCTCTAAAGATCTATTTTTAGAACATTACGTAATATTTAACCATTTTCTGTTTAGTGTTATAGTAATTAGTTCAAACACGCTATTCCGTCTGGGGTATCACATGGGGTTCCAGAAGTACGTTGTCTGTCGAAATTCCTCAAGCGGAAGTACCACTTTACTGAATGGATTTTGCAATCATTTCAAAATAGTTCCAACAATTTTCAGTAAAATTGATATATCAACTACACATACAAGGATCTACAATTTTTATTTGAAATATTTCTCTGGGAAAATGCATTTTAGGCACCTTTGAGGCGGAGGGGGGGGGTTAGGTTGTCTCCTAAAAGTGCTATTTCTGTTTATTAATATACCACTTTACTCTAGATTTGAGAAATGCTATGCGCATGCGCAACAATGGTTTTGTACTTTATTACTCTAGATCGTGTCACATTTGAGAAATGCTATGCACATGCTTAAAACTTGTTTTGTACTTTATTACTCTGGATTGTGTTACATTTTGGGAAAAGTTATGCGCATGCGCAAAGTCGGTTCCCGAAGGTATAAATATAGATGCGTGAGGTATGGATCTCAGTCTTAGTGTGACTTCCTACACGTTAAACATCGTTCAAGATGGCAACATTTAGCTGTGAGAAATGTGGAAAAACATTCACTTTGAAGAAGAATCTCTATCGCCACCAAAGATACTGTAATGCAAACCAGATGTATGCCTGTAAGGGCTGTAAACGGACTTTTTTGAATAGATATAACGGCGAGCGACATGAAATAGTCTGTACTGACCAGCCTCCTGTAAAGAAATCGCGTTATGATGATGATTCAGACGCTGAGAAGGCCTGTGTGGAACCAACTAAAGCGGAATTGTTAAAACAGGCATCTGAAGAATTATGAATCGGCATGTCGGGGGAGAATAAAGTCATATTTTCTGCAATCAGCGAAATTTGAAGATCTATCTACGTTTCTGCAGTCGATTAAAAGGCGCCTATATGAGCTCATTAAACATCAATTAGAAGAGAAACGCACGCTAAAAATTAATATAGTGGTGGAATGCCTGTTTGAGAATACACTCGGGGAACAAACTGATAGATCATTTAAAACTCGGAAAAAGGCCATTTATATGGACACAGATATCGGTGAGTTTCTCGAACATATATTCAAGAAATTAGTGAACGAAATGGAAGAGGCACAGTTAGAGAAGAGTGGATGGAAGCTGGTTGGGATAGATGGAGCAAGGTTGCGGATAAATATGTACAAGCCGCTAGGAGGGTCGACATATATCAAACTTCCTAAATCTATCGCTGCTAAGAAGGCGTGTATAAATCCGGAGAATTACAACGAGAAGTGTTTTAAATATGCTGTATTAGCAAAATTTGTGGATAAAGACCCTCAACGTGTTAGTAAATATAAAACGCTGGTTCATCCTTATAATTTTGAGTGCGTTTCATTCCCCACGCCTCTTCACCAGATCAAAAAGTTCGAAAAAGTAAACAATATATCAATAAATGTTTTCGGGTTGGATGGTGATGATAGTGTTTACCCGCTGAAGGTTGTTAAAGAAGAACTGCAAGACCATCGCGACCTTTTACTCATGCAAGATGGAGAAAAACAACATTATGTTTTTATTAAACATTTCAATAGGTTGGTTTCCGGGCAAAAAACAAACTATGCGCATGCAAAACAGTTGTGTAAACGCTGTTTTACACACTTTGATGGGCGTTATGGAAACTCAGCAGAGGATAAACTACAAGAACACAGGATATATTGTGGCGATAACATTCCAGCAGCTGTTAAACTCCCAACTGAAGAACCTTTTATAGAATTTAAAAACGTTGAACGTCAGCTAAAAGCAAATTTTGTGATTTACGCCGATTTCGCGTGCCTTTTAAAACCTATACATTCATGTGCGCCTTCCCCAGCCCGATCATCTACAACGAACTATCAGGAACATGAACCGTTTTCTTTCTGCGCCTATGTAAAACCCACCGATGAAATAGAACATCTTTGGACGCTTAAAGAACCATTTCTATATAGGGGAGAGAATGCAGCTGAAAAATTCTTACGTCATCTAAGCGATTTATCAACAGTCATTGGCAAGATGTTAAACAAAAATGTGGCCATAGTGATTAGTGAGTTAGAAGAAAGAGAATGGAAGGCAGCTGATACCTGTTATCTCCGCAATCATACATTCAGCGAAGCCAACCATAAGGTGCGGGATCATTGTCATATTTCAGGCAAATATAGGGGCGCTGCATGTAATAATTGTAATTTGCGATGCCGGCAACCAACTTATGTTCCAGTATTCATTCACAATCTCAGCGGGTAGATTCGCATTTTATTATTAAAGAATTGGGGAAACTTCCAGGCAGAGTTAATGTAATACCTCATACTGAAGAGAAGTTTATTTCATTTGCAAAGTACATTAATGGTATTCAATTTCGCTTCTTGGATTCATTCAGATTCATGGCAGAGAGTCTGGCTCAATTAGTTAATTACTTACCAAAATCTTCTTTCATGGAAACTGCGAAATATTTCACTGAAACGCAGCTGCCCCTTGTATTAAGAAAAGGCGTTTTCCCGTACGACTATGTGAGTTCCTGGCAGAAATTGGATGAAGAAAATTTACCACCTAAGGTGGCATTCTACAACGCCTTGACGGACAGCCATATTGGCGAAGAGGATTATAACCATGCAGTGAAGGTGTGGAACGAGTTTCATTGTACAACGTTGGGAGAATATAGTGATATCTATTTAAAGACTGATGTTTTGTTGCTGGCTGATGTCTTTGAAAACTTTAGACGTGTGACAATGAGTACTCATAAAATCGATCCTGCGCATTATTTCACTGCTCCCGGTATGGCGTGGGATGCTATGTTGGGGTTAACAGGCATTAAATTGGAACTTCTGCTTGATTATGAAATGATTCTAAGGGTCGAACGTGGCATAAGAGGAGGTATCTG
Source organism: Triatoma infestans (assembly GCA_011037195.1). Lineage (NCBI taxonomy): Eukaryota > Metazoa > Arthropoda > Insecta > Hemiptera > Reduviidae > Triatoma > Triatoma infestans. The sequence continues at coordinate 7,676 of JAAEAF010013769.1, read as the reverse complement.
CCAGGCTTCCCTACGGTATTGCAAGGCCAATAATAAATACATGCAAACCTATGATCCAACGCAAGAGTCAGTATTCATCATGTATTACGATGCAAACAATTTATATGGTGATGCACAGAGTAGGTTTTTACCTTATGGAGGCTTTGAATGGGTGGAACAGCCGGAAGAGATTCAAGTTCAAGACATCCCTGATGATTCCGACTTTGGAGATATATTAGAAGTGGATCTGGAATATCCAGAACATCTTCATCCGCTTCACAACGACCTCCCGTTTCTTGCAGAAACAATGGCGCCTCCTAACAGTGAGGGAAATATTAAAAAATGGATTCCTCATCTTGGCAAGCGGGAGAGATACGTGGTTCACTACATTGCTCTTAAACAGGCCCTCGATTATGGGCTGCAGCTGGTGCGGGTTCGTAGAGCCCTTCGATTTAAGCAATCACCATGGCTTCTTCCTTACATCAAATTAAACACGGATATGAGGACTCGTGCAACCAACGATTTTGAGAAGAATCAGTACAAATTATATAATAATGCAAAATTTGGGAAGACTATGGAGAATGTGCGTAAAAGGATGAACTTTGAGCTTGTCACTAATGATAGCAGATTAATGAAATTAATTGCAAAGCCAACATTCCTCGATGCTAAAATATATGATGAGAATTTGGTTGGTGTTAGGATGGCCAAAACGAGGAGATACTTTAACAAAGTTCCGTACGTGGGCTTTTCTATTTTGGAGATCTCGAAGGATATAATTTTCAAATTTCATTACTCCATTATGCTGCAAAAATATGGACCAGAACGGCTTCGTTTAATATATACGGATACTGACTCCCTATTGTACCGTATCAGCACAGATGACATTTTTAAGGATATGCTGGAAATAGAAGATCATTTTGACACGTCAGGATATCATCCAAGCCATCCGAATTTCTAAATTAAAAATAAAAAGGTATTGGGGAAATTTAAGGATGAAGTGGATGGGCGCATAATTACCGAAGTGGTTGCATTGCGTCCGAAGATGTATGCTATTGATGTGGATGGGGATATAAAGAAGCGTGCAAAAGGCGTGCAAAGATCTACGCTTAAGAAACTTGGATTTGCCGATTATAAATCCGTCCTATTCAACGATGTCTCGATGTTAAGCATAATGAAATCGATTCGGGCGGTAGGGCATAAAGTCTACTCCACCTTAATTAATAAACGAAGCCTTTCAGCCTCAGATAATAAACGGTTCATCCTGCCTGATGGAATAAACTCGTTGGCCTATGGACACCGGGACATTTTAGTGCAGGATATTGATGCAGATTAACGTTTGCGTAAACATATTAGACCAAAAAATTAATTTTATGTTTTTTATGATACATTATAAATATTTTGGTATTAATTGATCAAAACAGTGTATTATACAATAAAAAATTAAATAAATGAGTTTTATTAATTATTCAATGTATTATACCATAAACATGTCATTGTAACAAATTGATAATAAAAAATTTGTAAAACAATTATATAAATGAGTTTTTATTCTAACTCCTCAAAAAATATTTATTAGGTGGTATGCATTTTTTAATAGGTATAATGTTAACACCCAGTATCATAATGGTTTGGTGTGATTAAACAGTATATGCTGATAAGACCAAGGACATCTACAATTATGCAATACCTTCTAACCAACTGTTTTTATCTATATATGTCTCGAGTGAGTCATAACAGCGGTTGTGCGGTCTTCTGACCGACTGAAATACAATTTAAAAAAAATAATGCTAAGTTATCGCATTAGATTGACCTCAAGGTCGAAGATAGGATGATAGCGAGCTGCTCTGCGATATATATGTAAAACCTTCTTATCAGCTTAAATGTTGCGTCATCTTAACTTCCTCTCTCTCTTCCGTTGAAATCTACGTGCTATAATTAATAGGTGTAAGCAGTAATAAAAAAACTTTTTTAAACACACTACTACAACTAAACAACTAACTTGGAACGCGCTCGTACAACGCACATAAATTTATAGACGAGATCTTTTCCTACATAGGACCGAGTGGCATCGGTGGTCTACTGGTTTAGATAACCGACTGTGAGTGCTGGGTTTGCTGGTTCGATTCAAGGTCATGTAGAAATCTTTTTTTTTCTCTTGAATTTAGGTCTGGCCTGGGGTGGGAGGTTGGGGGCTATCTTTTGAATTTAGGTCTGGCCTGGGGGGTGGGGGTGGGGCGCGATTTGGATAATATTTAATCTGATGACGTCATCTTTGAATTAAGCTCATTGATTTGGATGATGGCAGCGGCGTTCTTGCAACCCCCAAAAAAGACTTGGCTCCGTAGCCCTTGCGCCAGAACCGGTCTTTTTACCCTACTTATGGTAGATCAGGCATCTCTGTCAAACGAAGAAGTGCCAAAATAATAGATTTAGCACTATTTACGCAGCTGGGAGGAGGGTGGCAGAACAGAGACTGGTGGCTCGACTACAAACATACAGGAACAGAGATCTATAGACCAAAGCCAGGGCTCTTGATAAACAGTACCCAAACTTAAGTATATTCTAGAGAAGAGAATAAAGATTTAAATACCGCTTGTGATATATCGATCCAGTCCATCGCAGAAATAAATGGATCACTTTTTGTTGGGATCTTATTCCAGTTCCAATAATTGAACGAATCAAACCTATTTGTCAGTATTAAGTTGCGGTCCTCACCTTCAAACCGTTCTTTTTCTAATTCTTTAAAAATCATCCCTCTAAAATTTGCAGGTACTTTTATTTCTTTACCATCTAATGGATGTCCACGAAATGAAGAAATGAGTTCTAGAAAAGTAATTACAAATGTTTAATTAACTATTCATTTAGATTCATAAAATCACTTTATAAAACTTTATTGTAAAAATTAACTTAACTACTTACTTCCATCTTCCTCTTCCACTGGTTTGAAATACAATGATACATTAGCAGAATCATCCGCGTGGACTTTACAAGGAATACTATGTACATTACTCAAAGTCTTTTCAGATTTTATATTTTTTAGATGAACAGTCATTTTTATCTTAGTGATTGTAAATTTCTTACCAAAAACAAAAATCTCAGACCGTTAAAACCTTCATTTTACTTGCAGCCAGAATCAATTATTAACCTTTCATTTCCCCAGAACGCTCACAAATTGTGTTCATTGTTCATGTTTGGCGGTAAATGTGTTACTAATTCCTGTTGACAGTATGAATACAATGTTATATTCTTTTTTTTTAAAAAAAAAGAATTAAATTAATGTGAAAATTCAGTTTCTATTAACAGTACTAATGTTTGGAAAGTGACCATATTAGTTTGGTTCACATTAATATACTGAGTGAACAATTTGAATTTGAAAAAGACAAATTTAATGATACACATGTTGAATGAAAGCTGCCACTGCGGTAAGGTTATAATAAAGTTGAACCTTGAAGTTGAATCCAATGGACGAACGTCGTTATTGTAAGTGGTTAGAAGTGACGTTTACTTGTTAAAATTTATGACTTTCGTTTTTTTGTTTATGATTATTTAATGCACAGATAATGTGCTTCATTGAAATATGAGTTACTCCCACATAATGGAAGTTGATGATCAAATAGAAGATGGTGAAATTAAACGATCGCCACCAGCTATAAAAGAACCTTCTTTGGAATCTTTGAGGTTAGTTTTGGAATCTAATGTTCTCATAAAGGTTTTTTTTTAAATTGATTATTTTTATGTTTGTTAGAAAAATGGAAGTAGCAGCACAAAAAGAAGTCCTTTTTAATCATTAATGTGTAGCGATTTAGATTATTGAAGTGATTCAAAAACTTGTTTCTTGTAATCATTTGATGATTTAAATTCTATACTTTATTAAAAATAAAATGATAAAGTTCGTTCAATAATATATCATTTTTTTTATAAATATGAAGGTTTAGCCATAGTTTCAAGATTAATTTCAGTTGATACATCAAGTTCATACTGAATTGATTCTAACTTATATAAATACAAGATATTATTATTATATTATAATAACTATCGATAATAAATAAGTGAAACATAAAAACTTTTTCTTGTTTTATTGCGATAATCATTTCGTTATAGTGATTACATAATTAGGCTTGCGTATAATTGCGCATTTTAGATTCATAAACAATAGTATTACCCTTTTGGTAAACCATGTGTTTTGATTTTCTTTAGTTACATAATTATCAGTCAGCCAAATGAAGTACCATTACTAATGTCAGAATTAATGATTTTAAGCCTCTCAGATGAAGATGCTGTAGATCCATTAGAAATCAAACCTCCACAAGCTCATGTACATAAACGTTCAAGAAAAAGTAAACATTCATCGTCGTCAAAACGCCATGTTAGTATCAGATTTTTTTTCTACCTAGATCGTTTTGAATACATAATTAGGATGTTGTTTAAAATAAAAACATTGAAGGTAAAATCTGTATTTGAACTAAAAACTTTTATTGGATGAATTTTCATTAGCAAGAGCTCGTTTTAGAATAAGTGGCTCTACATCCGTTTGAAGAATTTTTCTAATTTTTTGAATAAATTATAGTATAAAAGAATAGTAGATTTGAAAATGAAGTCATCAAATATTTTACAATTGAACTGTAATTTCTTGTTCTCAGTATTTATTGTTATTATTACATAGTATTGTTGGTGAATCAGATTATGAATGTGCATTCAGGGTTCGTCTACGGAACACCGTAAGAAGCATCACCATTCTCGTTCGCACAGAGACGAGCGCCACCATCATCACAGGTGATTTATTTTTCATATTCAGTTTTTTTTATTAATTTTATAGAATATTTCCACACTTTGAGTGTCTGTTATTGTTATCTAATAAACAATTCCATATTTTTACTGAAACAAATTTCGCCCACCAAAAAATTAATATGAACAGTTGTTTAAGGGAACGAAACACATTAAAAGAAGACCACGGAAGTGGTCGTGATGAGACATCATCTCGTAGTAGACGACGTGAACATGAGGCTCGTCGGGAGGAACGAGAAAGGGCCAGATTGGAAGAGCAACGATTGGCTGAAGAGCGTATAAAAGAGGAACGTTTACGCGAAGAAAAGGAACGTTTGAAAAGAGAGGAAATTGTTAGGAAAAACAAGGAAATGGAGAGAGATCTCAGGGATAAATTGGAAAAGAGAAGACATCAGACAAAAGAGAGGGATAAAGAAAAGGAAGAAAGAGACATGCGAAGGCAGCGTCTCATGGAAGCAGAGAGAGTGAAGGAAACTTATAAGAAAGATATTGAAGAACGTAGAATGAGAAGAGAAGCTAAGGAGAGAAGTCGTTCAAGAGAGCGGAAGTTAGGTACTGGTTTCAACTAATTGATTATATTAAGTACATTTATTTTCTTTTTATTACGATTTTTTATTTTAGCTGAAGAACAGGCTGAAGCAGCCGCTCAAGCTGCAGCAAATCAAGCTGAAATGGAAAAGGCTGGACTGGTGGTTGTCTCCGATGAATCAAGGTCACCGATCATTATGGACACGGTGGACGATGATGAGCATGATTCACCGCCTTCCATTACTCCTGCTGTGCCGCCGCTGGTACCCGGAGCAGCCGGTAGTTCAGCTGCTGACAAGAAACAACTTTCACCTGCCGGTATGCCTAGAATTACCAGCACTTCCACAAATGGGGATCGTCGATCGTCCGATTCAGGATCACCTGCATCTTCATCAACAGATACTGGTAATTTAGATAATGTTTTCTTACCGATATAAGAGGAAATATTGTGATCGTATCAAATTTTCGAAATTGAGTTATCTCTATCTACTCTCTCCACATTGTGATAGAATCTTTTCTCTTTATTTAAAAGATGGGTCACCTTGATAACGGGGTAATTCAGACCAAAAAGTTCTTCCTTAACTTCTGTTCTGTGAGAGATTAAGGAACTTCTCGCATTGCTACAGACAATAGTCTTCTTTCTGGATTTAGAAAAGTATAATATTTGACTCCAGATTCATTGTAGAATTTTGTTAGCTCCCTTCTATCATCAGGGGAAGTTAGTTGTACTTTTATTTTTTGGTAACATCGTTTCGTTGTAAATGTTGACCTTGCTATCATTTTTATCTCTTCTAATACTTCTTGAAAATTATTGGTGTCTAAAATAAATAGGAGGGATTTTAATAGTTACCTGCTTGCAGTCTGAGGTGTGCGAGTGAGTGGTGGGACGTATTCTACGCATGTTGCAACTATCATATGACAGGTACCGTTTGAATATTTCTTTCTTTAACTCGTATAAGGCCACATAAACACGTTGGACTTGAATGCGCATTCACTGGTAGTCCTAAACAAAATTTTTTTAGTGTAGTATATCGGAGAACCTGGTTAAATTAAAGTTCTTAAATAGAACATCTTGTTAAGTATTCATTATTTATGTGTTGAATATAACTAACTTTGTTTGAATAGATTCAGACGATGATGATGACGATTCAGACGATAGTGGTGGTGGAGGTGGCGGTGGGGGCGGAAGTGGCGCTGACTCGACGCCACCACCTCCTGACATTAAAGCCGAAGACGGCAATGAAGAGATGGAACTGGAAAAGGATACCCTTCCTCCTTATCTCCCTGCTATACAAGGCTGTAGAAGTGTTGAAGAATTCCAGTGCCTCAACAGGTAAAACGATGTGTAATATGTTTAAACATTAGCCGTTTATTATATTTTGTTTTCATTTTAAAATATGTTTTGCTTAGCACCAGTTTAAGGTGCTTCTTTGTTTTTTGCTGCTGTTTAAGAGAGGAAAGTTACTTCATGTAAAATTTTCGAAATTAAGTTCACCGGAAATATATGTTCGAGTTGTTGAGATTCATCTGAATATAAAAAAAATGTTTTTAGTGTGATGTGTTGTGAATGTTCATGTTCGTGTGAGTAACGGGATACGGGAGGTTAGTGCATAAGGGAAGTATTAAGCTATACTGCGCTAGTAGATTTATTATTATATTAGAGCCATACCTGCAAAAATACAGCTCGAAAAAAATTTGTAATGCTATAGGATATAATATTTGATATTGAGCGTTTACAATAAAATAGGAAAGTGCTAAGCCGGAGAATTCTATTCGTCTAATAGTTAATAACACAACTGCCGGAAGACATATTGAACATTAGATGACTACTAAGCTAAACATGAACACTGGCTAACATTCAACCCCGATATTATATGTTCCTTTTTACTATTACTCTACTCTAAACAATAATTTTACTCTATTTTGCATAACAGATTACTCTACTATTAATTGTTATCCTAGCCAGAACCCTTAGCAATCAAATTATTGTGAAATACAAAACGTAAGGCTTAAACTAGCTATCAACTGGTAAATAATATCCTAAATATCAGGAAATTTCTTACGTTAATCCTACTCCCTAATTCAGACTAGGGCCATGTAATCGAGTGTGCCGCTTCAGCGCCAGAAGCTAGAAAAATGCCATGGGTACTCTCCGAAAAGTTGTCCTATGTACGCCTCCATTCACTAACGCTCTCCGAGCTAGACTGACTCTTCTTTTAAAACAATTCTCTCATACAGAGAGAAATAGTAGGAGCAAAACGTTGACGCGGCAAACCACCACTGCACTGGCCCGTCGTATAGATAACTGTTCTCTTCTCTTATTAACTAGTTTAAAATATAATAAATTCAAATGCTCGCACTACTACAATGCCTCCCTCTAAAAA